>JAKOOJ010000025.1:3436943-3551943 GCA_022577455.1 Arizona elegans | reverse complement strand
TTTCAACTCTGTTTAATCTGTTTATATTCTCAAATTTAAAGAGATTTATTTTTCTCTGTCCTATGCCCATCTCGGTTGTTGCTTGAGAAAGATGCAGGATGGATAAAGCAACTCCCTGAGCAGGGGGTTGGACTAGAAGACCTCCAAGGTCCCTTCCAACTCTTGTTTATATTTATATTTATATAAATATATTTATATAATATTTATTTATTTATTCATTCATTCATTCTATTATATTATATTATATTATATTATATTATATTATATTATATTATATTATATTATATTATATTATATTATATTATATTATATTATATTATATTATATTATATTTTTTATATTTTATTTTATTTTATTTTATTTATTAAATAAATAAATATTATTTATTTATATATATTCTAAGAATGGAGAAACATCCTCTTTCAACCTGTCCTTGATCGCCACCTGCTGGTACATGTGGGTATATGCTTTAGATCAGCGATCTCAGCCACTTTAAGCCAGGTGGACTTCAACTTCCAGAATTCCCCAGCCAGCAATGCTGGCTGGGGAATTCTGGGAGTTGGAGTCCAGCCACATTACCATGGCTAAACCTGAGAGCAGCTTAGAGAATAAACTCCGTTGCCTTGTTCTCCACCATTTCTGGTTGAAAGTTTTATTTTGTGATTGACAAGCCAGATGTTCAGACTGGATTTGGCATTTTTCCCACCTGTCCAATTCCTTCCCAAAGATCCAGGATAGCCAGATGTAGATGTTTGGTGGTATTCGAAGTATCATTACAGGATGTAAACTGTTCCAAGCCTGTTGTGGCCCGTATGTGGCCTGTGCAACTAGTAGCTGATTCCGACAGCGAGGAGGCTGGTGTGCAGCTGGCACTCGAGTCGGACAGTGAGGAGGCTGGAGAAGATGTGGTGCCAGAGGCGGAGATTCAACCAGGGCCTTCAGAACCTCCAGAAGCTCCCACAAGTGAAGAGGAAGAAGAGGAGAGCCTCTTCTCAATGCACGGGCGCGCAGAGCTGCCAAAAGGCAGGAGTGGCTCCTCAGGAGGAGGTCTCCTCGAGAGTAAGGCTTGGGTCTAATTGCCCACTCCCTTAGCCTATTTAAGGAGGAACGCCAACTGAAGCAATTTACAGGGAACAACTTCATTCACATACCTTCGTGTCTTGTCTTGCTTATCTTATCAGCTTCCTGCAAATTGCTTCTGGGCATTCTGCCAACCACAGTAAGCTTTCAGTTATTATTCTTTGGATTCTTGGCGGCTGTTAATGCAATTAATTAACAGCTGTGGTTTTAAAAGACTGGTTTATTTAGTAAACTAAGGTTTGAACGGACTTCATGTGTGCTGCGTTCTTTGGGGTCCGTAGCTGGGGCAGAACGAAGCCAAGCTGCCTTTTGCAATTGACTCATGGGGATTTTTGTCAATTCCGATGGTGTTCAAGGGATGCTCCAGATATTTCGGGGTTGCACCCGAGGCGCCCATCCCTATTGATGCCACTTTCGCTTTCTTTTGCCACAGTTGTTCGATTTCTAGTTGCGAGTCTTTGTGCGTTGTGATTTTTGTCGAGTTCTTCCTTCTTCTCTTCCGCGGTCTCCAGGTCCTGCCGCGTCCACTAATCCAGATTTTTGTGTATTTCTTATCGACAATTGTTACGTCTGGGGTGTTATGTGGCAAGTCCTTCTCTGTTCAATACAGGTAGCCCCTCCACTTACAACAGTTCATTTAGTGACCATTCCAAGTTACAACAATGAAAAAAGGGACTTGGGACTTAGTTTTTCACACTTACGACCGTTGCTGTGTCCCCGTGGTCACGGGATTAAAATTCAGACGCTTGGCAAGTGTCTCGTATTTATGACGGTCGCCGTGTCCCGGGTGGGGGTCACGTGCTCCCCTTTTGCGACTTTCGGACAAGCAAATTCAAAGGGGAAGGCTAGATTCACTTAACAACGGTGTGACTCACTTAACAACTGCGGCAAGAAAGGTCGTAAAATGGGGCTAACCAATGCCTCGCTTAGCAACAGAAACGTTGGGCTCCACTGTGGTCGTAAGTCGAGGACGACTTGTAATTCTCCCTTGTTGCCTGTCCTCAGAATCTGCTATGCAGAGGTAGACTACTCCTGTAACTGGCAGTTCAGCCTGGCCAGAAACACTTTTTTCCGTTTAAAATGCTTCCTGGCTCCTGCGCTGCAGGCAGGTTAACATTGTTGGTTGGGAAAGGCTATTTTTAAGATCTGCCAAAATATTGTTTAATTTGCATTTTTTCACTAAGGTTTCCACCATGGTGACTTTGCCTCAACCGTCCACTAGGGGGAGCTATGCCTGCTACTTAAAAATAGAATTTTGGACGCATAAAAAGTTTCTTCCAGCACATTGCAAAAGGCTGTTTCTTGCATTAGTGCAGTGTTTTTCAACCTTGGAAGCTTGAAGATGGGTGGACTTCAACTCCCAGAATCCCCCAGCCAGCAGCGCTGGCTGGGGGATTCTGGGAGTTGAAGTCCACCCATCTTCAAGCTACCAAGGTTGAGAAACACTGGATTAGTGGCTTCTATACCTGTGTTGTGGCTCCATTGCCTGAGCCTGGGCTATCAACAGATGCAGACTCTGAGAGTGAGGGACAGGAGTTGGCAAGGCCTCCCTCTCCAGGACCCTCCTCTCTGGCAATGCCTCCGGAGGACACCGAAGGCCAAACAATAGGCCCAGAGCCAAGCATATCCCTGCAGCCACAGGTGGACAGCGACGAAGAAGATAAGTGCTGGCTGGACCCTCGGCAGCGGTGCAGGGAGAAGCGTGCGCAGCAGAGGGGAAGGCGTGCCGGAGATTAGCTGAGTCACTGGACCACACCCCACAGGGTATAAATGGGGGTGTGGTGGCCGGTTCAGTTTGTGATGAGCAAAAACTGGAAATAATCCCTGATCTCTGCGTTACTGGACTTCTACTTGCTTTATCGGACTGCATTTGGATTAATCCTTGTATTGTTGAAACTCTGCCTGTTTTATCGGAATGCTTGCAGTCTAATCTTTGTTTTGTGTGAGTAAAGTCTGAATTGGCAGCTAGCCACTGGGTTGCTGCCAGCTTTATCTTCAAAGAGTTTTGTCGTGTGGTTTATTAACTCTGGGCCGTCTGTGGGGGTGCATGTGTGGGACGGGGACAGAACAACCTAGGCTTCTTATGCATCCAAACTTTTAACTTAAGACTTTCATATATTAGCTTTTTCTAGATTTGTTAAGTAAGAACAGAAGTTTTGGACTAGTTGGGAAGTTTTGCTAATAATAAAGAGACTGGACAGCCATGTAGGTAGAATGGTATAGGCCTAGGGTTTCCTGCTTGAGCAGGGGGTTGGACTAGAAGACCTCCAAGGTCCCTTCCAATTCTGTTATTCTGTTCTCCAAAGCCCCCGGAAGGCAGGACAAGAAGCAACGGGTGGAAACCAATCAAGGAGAGAAGCAACCTGGAAATAAGGAGAAATTTCCTGACTGTGAGAAAAATTAACCAGTGGAACAGCTCGCCACCAGAAGTTGTGGGGCCTCCAACATTGGAGGTTTTTAAGAAGGGATTGGACAGCTGTTTGTCTGGAATGGTAGAGGGTTTCCTGGTTGAGCAGGGGGCTGGACTAGAAGACCTCCGAGGTCCCTTCCAACTCTCTTTTGTTCCTATCAAGTGGTTGGTTTGATTGAATTCAGCGGGGGGGGGGGGGGTTATTGGGGATTTTTATTGAGATTTTATTTTTGTAAGCCACTTAAGAGTCCACCCCAATGATGCCCTTGATGTGATGTCCCGGTGCCTGGAGGCCGTGCGGATCTTGATGGGGAGGAACAGGCTCAGACTCAACCCCTCCAAGACTGAGTGGCTGTGGTTTCCGGCATCCCGATATAGCCAGCTTACACCATCGCTGACTATTGGGGATGAGATCTTACCCCCCCCTCAGAGAGGGCTCGCAACTTGGGTGTCCTCCTGGACTCACGGCTGTTTTTGGATGATCATATGACGGACGTGGCCAGGGGGGCTTTTTATCAGGTTCGCCTGAGTTGCGTCCCTTTCTGGATCGGGACGCCTGGCGCACGGTCACTCATGCCCTTGTCATTTCCCGTCTGGACTATTGTAACGCTCTCTACATGGGGCTCCTCTTGAGGAGCACCCGGAGGCTCCAACTGGTCCAGAATGCGGCCGCGCGAGTAATAATGGGGGCGACCCGTCGCTCCCATGTAACACCCCTCTTGTGCGAGCTGCACTGGCTCCCACTGGTCTTCCGGGTGCGCTTCAAGGTATTGGTTAGCACCTTTAAAGCGCTCCATGGCTTAGGATCTGGTTATCTACAGGACCGCCTTCTGCCACCGATTGTCTCCCACCGATCGGTACGCTCCCACAGAGAGGGCCTCCTCAGGGTGCCGTCAGCCAAATAATGTAGACTGGTGACCCGCAAGGGGAGAGCCTTCTCTGTGGGGGCCCCGGCCCTATGGAATGAACTGCCCCCCAGACATACAAAGGATCCCCGACCTCCGCGCCTTCCGTCGTGCAGTAAAGACCCTGTTATTCCAGCAAGCCGCTCTGATGGGATAAATGGTTTTAATTTGGTTTTAATGGGGTTATAAAAATTGGTTTCCAAATGAGAGTTTTAAATTCGGCCTATGATTTTAATTATTTTAATCTGCTTTTAAATTCTATTTTTGTACATCGTTTTTATTATGGCTGTTCACTGCCCTGAATCCTTCGGGAGAAGGGCGGTATATAAATCAAATCAAATCAAATCAAATCAATAAATAAATAAATAAGAGTCACCACGAGTGAGTTGGGCGGCCATATCAATGTTCTTAATAAATAAACTCAAGTAAACTCAAACGAATGAATATTTTTCTTATTTATACTGTATTTCCTCTTCCTCTTCTTGTCCCGTGTCTGTCATCGGACATTGGCGATCCATGTTGGCAATCCTATTTGGGCATTTCCTCTTGGGCATTTTTATTTTTCTGCAGCTACTAAAATAAATTTAAAAAAAGAAAGAAAGAAAGAAAGCCAGAGCACAAGGGGAAAAATCATTTGGAATTTTCTAGTCTATCTTTCCCTTCTGAGGCTCAGTGCAAGTTTTAATCCTAATTTAGAAAGAGCTGAATCAAAACCCAGACTGGCAACCTTCCCAGCTTTCAAACTGCAAATCAGAAAGGGGTAGAGGCTAATCTCAGGGAGGGGTCCTTAACAGCTGGCTAGGATGGGGAACATCTGGGTTTTCTTCTGGCAAGGAGTCATTCTGAAACTTTTTTGTAGAGTTGCATCATACCAATTTCTTGAATGTTCTGGAAATCTCTATGTCTTGTTTGGGAGATGCCGGAAAAGTAAATTACACACTTACACACAAACACAGACACAGAAAGAGAGAAGGGGAGAGAGAGGGAGAGGGAGAGAGAAAGAGAGATAGAGAAAGATAGGAGATAGGATTGAGAGAGGGAGAAGGAGAGAAAGAGAGAAAGGAGAGAGGGAGAAGGAAAGAGAGAGAAAGAGAGAGGGAGAAGGAGAGAGAAAGAGAGAGGGAGGGAGGGAGAAGGAGGAGAGAAAGAGAGAAAGAGAAAGAAGAGAGAGGGAGAAGGAGAGAAAGAGGGGGGAGGGAGAAAGAAGATAGGGAGAAAGAAGAGAGAGGGAGAAGGAGAGAGAGGGAGAAGGAGAGAGGGAAGGAGAAGGAGAGAAAGAGAGGGAGGGAGAAAGAAGAGAGAAGGAGGAGAGAAAGAAAGAGAAAGGGAGGGAGAAGGAGAAGGAGAGAAAGAGAGAGAGAAAGAAGAGGGGGAGAAGGAGAGAAAGAGGGGGAGGGAGAAAGAAGATAGAGAGGGAGAAAGAAGAGAGAGGGAGAAGGAGAGAGAGAGGGAGGGAGAAAGAAGAGAGAAGGAGGAGAGAAAGAGAGAAAGAGAAAGAGGGCGGGAGAAGGAGAAGAAGAGAAAGAGAGGGAAAGGGAGGGAGGGAGAAGGAGAGGAAGAGAGAGAGAGGAAGAAAGAAACAGAGAGAGGAAGAAGGAGAGAGAGAAAGAGGGAAAGGGACGGAGGGAGGGAGAAGGAGAGAAAGAGAGAGAAAGAAAAAGAGAGGAAGAAGGAGAGAGAGAAAGAAGGAGAGAGAGAGAGACTTGGAATGCTTTGTAAATTTGTACACTAAGAAGAAAGAAGCAACTTTTTCTGGATTTTTCTTTGAATCAGAAGCCCATTCAATTAAATGTGTGCATTTTTAAAAAAAGAAATAAACTTTATGCTTTCACCGCTCTCTCTCGAAAATAAATATGCTAGCATCTGTGCCGTTCCTGGGACTGCCCATGAGAAAGGTGTGCACATCAAATTGAGAAATTTCATTCTTAGTGGGTTTTTGGGGAGGTGGGCGGGCGTGGGAAAAGGCCCACGGGAGAGCAGGAACGTGTCAAGCTGAGGAATATGGTTTACAATATCATTTTCCAGGCCTTCCTGTTTTATTTCCCTCCCCTTTGCAAGTTAATAATATAAAAATGTTGAAGCCCTGAAGTATCCCAGGAAAATGGCGGTATGTATGTATTTATTTCTCCATTTCATTTTGCAGAATTACAGAATTGGGGAGGGGTCATCAGAGGCCATCTAGCCTTCCCCCCCTCCCCTTGCGGGATGGATACACTTGTGGGAAGAAATGTCCACCTGGGATCATCAGTTCCAAGTGGGGAGAAAGACCCTGGAAAATATGGAGGCTGCTTGGGAAGAGGGTCTAATGGTGGACAGGAGGACCACGTGGGTTTGAGGTCCTGGTGCAGCTGACCACATGGAGTGGAGGAGGAGGGTTATTTATACCCCCTCTTGGGCTTTGAACTTGAGCTTCCTGTTCCTGTGACAAAGGCACGTATCAGCCAGGCTCCCATGTTTGTTTTTTTGTTTTTGTTTTTTTATTAAATTTGTATACCGCCCTATTCCCAAAGGACTCAGGGCGGTGAACAGGCACAGGATAAAATACAGAAATACAAAAGTTAGAAACAATTTAAAACCAGATTAAATAATCTAGCCCACAACAATTTAAAATCCCAATAATTTAAAAACCAATTAAAATTTCAGTTTAAAAATTTAAAAGAAAGGGGAGAAAAAATAGGCCAGGCCGACTTGCTGAAATAAGAGGGTCTTAAGAGCACGGCGGAAAGTGCGCAGATCCGGGATCCTCCGTATCTCCGGGGGGAGCTCGTTCCAGATAGTGGGTGCCCCCACAGAGAAGGCTCTCCCCCTGGGGGCCGCCAGTCAACACTGCTTGGCTGATGGCATCCGGAGGAGCTCCTCTCTATGGGAGCGTACCGGCCGGTAGGAGGCTGTTTGTGGTAGTAGGCGGTCCCGTAAGTAACCAGGTCCTAAGCCATGTGGAGTCGTGTTTCTCTGAATTAAAGTTGGTTAAACTTTGGGCTGATGTAACGATGCCGCTTGGTTGTGCCATGTGGTGAGCTCTGATGATAGATAATCAGAGATGGACATCACATAATGTAACTACCGGTTTGCCCAGTACCAAAAATGGGAGCGTCGAGCGCAGCTGCAAACACACGGCAATGATATAGGACGGGATAGCGCCGGGGCAGGTGGGCGAGCTCAGCCGCTGGTCAGAATGACAGGTTCCTGCGAACCGGTTCGAACCAGTAACAGCCCACCTATGTAGATAATCCTACTATGTCCTGGAGGGTCACGTCTTAATCCCATCACCCTGGAGCTGGAGGTCTTTTGTCTTGTAGATAAGCTGGCCCAGTCTTTCTTAAGGGGCACCGAAATATCTGCTGGGGGCAGGGAGCTGGGTTTCTCTGTCCATTAGGATTTCTGTTTCTCTTTTAAGGGAAATATAATATTCTGCCTTTTTAACTTTTCCTAACATATTTCATTCTTCTAGGAGAGGGGTGGGTGCTAACTTTCTTCACGCTAAAGCATATAGCCCTTGCACTAAGCGCAATAACAGAATAACAGAGTAGGAAGGGACCTTTTGGTCATCTAGTCCACCCCCACCCCCACCCCCACCATGATGTGACATTAGGTGTTAAGGCCCAACTCAACATTTGCAGCTGAATGTCATATGAAACTGATCACTTGTACAGTACAGGCAGTCCTCGACTTTCAACAGTTCACTTAGGGATGGTTTAAAGTTACGACGGCGCTGGAAAAAAAGCGACTCCACCCCGACGACCGTTGCAGCATCTCTACCGTCCCGCGATCAACATTCAGATGCTTGGCGACGGATTCATACTTATGACGGTCGCAGTGTCCTGGCTCACGTGACACCCCACCCCCCACCCCCCCGGGGTTTCAATCGCACAAAAGAGAGTCTCCTAATGGAGAGACGGTTGGCTGATTTTTCTCCTCCCGCTGATGAAATCTTTTCTCTCGCTTTCTCTCTGGATGCTAAAAAAAGACGAGAATTGTTTGGCAACCCACACCGGTCATTAAGAGGAGACGTTTCTTGTCCTGCCCACCCCCTCCCACATTTCCTTCCAGGCCTCCTTGGCAGGATGCAGACTTTCCAGCGTGGCAAGGGGAAACACACCCCGTGGCAAGCCACGCCTGTTCTCGCTCGGATGTCAAGGAATTTGCAGAGAAAGAATGTGGCTGCAGGCATCTTAAAGACAGAAAGCTGATGATCTCTTGCAGGGACTTTTTTTTTTTTAAAGGGAAAGGTTGAATTTATTATTTAAGTACCCTATTTGTAGAATCTGCCCCCCCCCCATCTTCCACGAAGCGACTCTGGGCAGCATCCAGTGCTTAAATTAAAAAATAAAATAACTGGAAGCTTAGGGGATGGGATAGAACAGACCACAGAACGAATAGAAGAAGGAGAAAAGGAAGCGGAGATAATAAAGTTGGGTGAAATAAAAGTTGGGAGGATATATATTAGCAGGTGGTAGAAAAATGGAATTTATTGATTTATTTATTTATTTATTGGTTCGATTTATATGCCGCCCTTCTCCGGAGACTCAGGGCGGCTTACAATGCGTTAAGCAATAGCCTTCATACTTTTGTATATACCTGCTTAATTATTAGGGCTTTTGGGCCCCCCTAAGCCCTTCTTTTTTTATACAAAGTCAGCTTATTGCCCCCACAATCCGGGTCCTCATTTTACCTACCTCGGAAGGATGGAAGGCTGAGTCAACCTTGAGCCTGGTGAGATTTGAACTCGCAGTAATTGCAGGCAGCTGGCAGCTAAGTGCTACTTAACAGCGCTTTAGTCCGCTGCTCCACCAAGGCTCTTCCAATAAATTGAAAAAATATTTTTGGGAAAAAAGACAAGAGGACTTGGTAGACCTGTGGGTGGACTGGCAGCAAAAAGTAGTGGAGATGGAAATAACGGTTGGAAACAAAGGATGTATCGTGTTTCCCCGAAAACAAGACCCTGTCTTTATATATATATATATATATATATATATATATATATATATATATATATATATATATATATATATAAACAGTGAAATAAGCACTTGGCCTTATTGCCATGCGCTGAAAAGCCCGATTGGGCTTATTATCAGGGGGTGTCTTATTTTGGGGAAAACAGGGTAGAGGAAGGGAGGTGTATGGGAGGCAAGTGAAAAAGAGAAGAATTGAAATGTCCAAGCGGGTGAGAGATGATGGATAGAAAGGATCCTAAAAAAAAAAAAAAAAGATTGGCTTGTACTGAGAATTAGAATAGAGTAAGAAATTAGAAACGGGGGGAATATTGTTATACATATTTTTACATAACACATTTAAAGTGAATGTTACGAGGTGAAGATTAGATTTTGAAAAAGGATGTGATTAGATAGGCCCAAGAATAATGTTGTGATTAATAGAAGGATGTAGCAAATATTGAACAATTGAAAAAGGATGGGAATATGTGCTGATATAAATATGTACAATAATAACATTAGACCACGTAAGTTGGACTAATGTAGTAACTTTTATTTGTATTAATATTGGTTTTGTATTAAAATGAATGACACTCAAGATGCCACACTGTCCATGCAATGATATTGATGATATTGATGTGTTTAAAAATAATAAAAAACTTTACCTCTGTAAAAATAAAATCACGTATTTGAATCCACAGGAGGAAAACTTCATGACTCTACGTCAAACCTGCGTATAAATTTCAATTGTTATTATTTTTAGTGGAACGACTTCTTCGTAAATCACAGCTACCTTTCCCATTGTTTCAAGGTTACGATGGCTGTAAATACAGGTAGTCCTCGAATTACGACAACGGAGCCCAACATTTCTGTTGCTAAGCGAGACATTTGTTAAGTGAGTTTTGCCCCATTTTATGACCTTAACAGTTGTTAAGTGAATCACCGCAGTCGTTAAGTTAGAAACACAGTTGTTAAGTGAAGGAGGGACCCAGTTTAAAGTACCCGAAGTTGAGAAACTTAGATTTATGGTGGCTGGGGAATTCTGGGAATTCTGGGCATTGAAGTGCACCCAGTTTAAAGTACCCGACATTGAGAAACTTAGATTTATGCTGGCTGGGGAATTCTGGGAATTCTGGGCATTGAAGTGCACCCAGTTTAAAGTACGCAACATTGAGAAACTTAGATTTATGCTGGCTGGGGAATTCTGGGAAGCCAGAAAAATTTCACAGAAGGGCTTTGAAGAACCCTCCAAAAACCCAGCAAGCCTACCCAACACACTAGTCCTCAGTGAACCCAAAACCCGTCTCGGCGGTCCCCTGGTGCCCTCCTTCCCTTTTCACAAGTCGTTTTTGGTTCTGTAACTGACGAAAAGGGTTTTCGCTCTTATACTTTCCAGAAAATTCCTCATTTTCCGGCCTTCTAACTCCGAGATGCCGGTGGGTGTCTTCGTGGGACAGGATTGGTTTGAGCCGTGGGGAGAAAAAAAGGCAAACAACCAATGTGAGTTTTCCAGCTCAGATGGTGGCTGGGCTTCCCACCCACAAATTCTGGCTGTTCTCCGGAGATTGTATAATTCTATGGATCCCGTTTCCCTTAACTCCTGCCTTTCCAAAATTTCGGAAGTCTCGGAGGGATCTCTTGAGCAGAGAAGAAATCCAGAAGAGGAGAGACGAAAATTCAGGAGAGAAACGTAAAAGGACCTTGTTCAGTTCCCTCAGTGTAATGCAGCCATTGCACAAACCCTTCATCTGAGATGTTAACCGTAACAAAGTTGGAAGGGACCTTGGAGGTCATCTAGTCCACCCCCAACCCCATCCCCACCCGCTCACGCAGGAGACCTATACTAGATGATGGAGTGGAAGCGACGGTTAAGATTAGGAACGGCAGAGGGGAACCGAACCGACATTTTTCGGAATTGGCTCCCCTTCCTTTCAAACCCGACATCATCCTGGTTACTTTATGCATGGAATGACATGAGATGCCCCACCGGAAAGGGGATGCCAGTTTGGTCGGGTGATTCAGGCACCAGGCTAGAAACAAGGAGGCTGGGAGTTCTAGTTTTCTTTAGGCATGAAAGCTGGCTGGGTGACTTTGGGCCTATCCCCAGGAGACAGTGAGTTGCAGTCCCACCTCTTTAGGCATGTTTAGTAACCGTGGCAAAAACAGGTCATTAAATGAAGCACCACACACTAAACAACCATCTTCCTTCCTTCCTTCCTTCCTTCCTTCCTTCCTTCCTTCCTTCCTTCCTTCCCCTTTCTTTTACTTCCTTCCTTTCCTTTTCTTTTCCTCTCTTAACAATTGCAGCAATTTAAAAACTGTGACAAAAACAGTTGCAAAATTGGGCACAATTCTCTTAATAAACTTTCTTTTTCTCTCTTTCTCCCTCCCTCCCCTTTCTCTCATTCTTTCTTTTTCTTTCTCTCTCTCCCTCCCCTTTCTCTCTTGTTCCTTTCTTTTTTCCTTTCTTTTTCTTCCTTTCTTTTTCTCTCCCTCCCCTTCTCTTGTTCCTTCCTTCCTCTTCTTTTTCCTTTTTTTCTTTTTTTAAAAATTTGAGACTCAGGGCAGCTTACAATGCGCTAAGCAATAGCCTTCATACTTTTGTATATTTATAAAAAGTCAGTTTATGGCCCCCACAATCCGGGTCCTCGTTTTACCTACCTTAGAAAGGATGGAAGGCTGAGTCAACCTTGAGCCTGGTGAGATTCGAACTTGCAGTAATTGCAAGCAGCTGGTCTTAATAACAGGGTGCTTTAGACCACTGTACTACCAAGGCTCTTCTCTTTTCTTCTTTTCTTTCTCTCTCCATCCCCTCTCTTGTTCCTTTTTTTCTTTTTCTTTCTTTCTCTCTCCCTTTCTCTTATTCCTTCCTTCCTTTTCTTTTTCCTTCTATTTCTTTTTCTTTCTCTTCTTCCTTCCTTCCTCACTTAGTAACTGCAGCCATTGACTTAACAATTGTGGCAAAAAAAGGCTGTAACTCATTTAACAACTGCTTTGCTTAGCAATGGACATATGGGGCTTGATTGCGGTCATAAGTCGAGGACTATGACTGTATGATGGCCTGGGAAAGACTATTTTCAGCAGCTGCCCCTTCCGTCTCACAAGCCTCTCCCCTCCGAGACTTTGATGGCCTGACATTTTTTTGAGTGTCACAAGATGCTACTTAGGATCCAAAGATCTGCGACTTATGGAACTGTCCTAATGATTTACAATATTTGTGGGATGGTTTAATTTTGGGGTGAACCATCCAGAATTGGGGGAATCAAGGAGGATATCCGTTACATTACAGGAAAGAAACGTAAGACTCAGAACTCTTAACGCGTACATGTTCTAAATTTTTTTCATTCCTTTTGCAAAAAAAATTCTTCGTTCTTTTGGCAAAACTCCCCACCAACCAGACGAAGTGGGAGACATCATCCAATGGTTGCAACCCACGTTGCACTAATCCATTTTTATTTTATTTATTTTATTAATTTTTTTGCATTCGCATGTGAGTCTCCGCCTCGGTTTTGCAGAGGACAAATCTGCCAATTCTGGACTTCTTATTGTTCATCGCACCGCACAATCAGCCAGATGTTCAGAGTGAATTTAGCATTTTTTATCCACCCCTCGAGTCCTTCTCAGGACAGAGGCAGATGTGGAGGCTTGATGGGCTTTAAGGTCTCCATGAAGTTATCTCAGTTATAACTCAGTTATAACTCAGTCTCAGTTATTCTGAGTCAAACTGCCTTTTGCATTGACTGATAAAGAAACGTGAGCCAGCTGTGTGCAGCGGCAGCCTAAAAAGCAAATACGATCCTTGGTGGTTTAAACAGAGGCATAGAATCAAAATCGCGTGAAGTATTAGTGCCGCTTTATAAAGCCTTAGGAAGGGCCACACTTGGAATCCTGCATCCCGTTTTGGTCCCCGCATTACAAAAAAAGATGTTGAGACTTTGGAAAAAGTGCAGAGAAGAGCAACGAAGAGGATTAAAGAGACTAAAACATTTGAAGGATGGTTGCGGGATTTGCGTTTGGTTAGTCTGGAGAAAAGAAGGACTAGGGAGGGATATGAGAACAGTATTCCAGTATTTGAGGGGCTGCCCCAAAGAAAAAAGGGGTCCATCTATTCTCTAAAGCACCAGAAGGCAGGACAAGAAGCAATGGATAGAAACTGATCAAGGAGAGAAGCAACCTAGAATTCAGGAGAAACTTCCTAACAGTGAAGTAACAATTAACCAGTGGAACAATTGGAATAGAATAGAATAGAATAGAATAGAATAGAATAGAATAGAATAGAATAGAATAGATATTGGAGAATAGAATAGAATAGAATAAATATTGGAGAATAGGATAGGATAGAATAGGATAGGATAGGATAGGATATTATAATGAAGAATAGAATAGAATAGAATAGAATAGAATAGAATAGAATAGAATAGAATAGAATAGAATAGAATAGATATTGGAGAATAGAATAGAATAGAATAGAATAAATATTGGAGAATAGGATAGGATAGAATAGGATAGGATAGGATAGGATATTATAATGAAGAATAGAATAGAATAGAATAGAATAGAATAGAATAGAATAGAATAGAATAGAATAGAATAAATATTGGAGAATAGGATAGGATAGGATAGGATAGGATAGGATAGGATAGGATATTATAATGAAGAATAGAATAAAATAGAATAGAATAGAATAGAATAGATATTGGAGAATAGAATAGAATAGAATAGAATAGAATAGAATAGAATAAATATTGGAGAATAGGATAGGATAGGATAGGATAGGATATTATAATGAAGAATAGAATAGAATAGAATAGAATAGAATAGAATAGAATAGAATAGATATTGGAGAATAGAATAGAATAGAATAGAATAGAATAGAATAAATATTGGAGAATAGGATAGGATAGGATAGGATAGGATAGGATAGGATAGGATAGGATATTATAATGAAGAATAGAATAAAATAGAATAGAATAGAATAGAATAGATATTGGAGAATAGAATAGAATAGAATAGAATAGAATAGAATAGAATAGAATAGAATAAATATTGGAGAATAGGATAGGATAGGATAGGATAGGATATTATAATGAAGAATAGAGTAGAGTAGAGTAGAGTAGAATAGAATAGAATAGAATAGAATAGAATAAATATTGGAGGATAGGATAGGATAGGATAGAATATTATAATGAAGAATAGAATAGAATAGAATAGAATAGAATAGAATAGAATAGAATAGAACAGAATAGATATTATAATGAAGAATAGAATAGATATTATATAGAAATAGAAATAGAAAAGAAATGAATGAATGAATGAATGAATGAATAAATACAATATATTGTTGCATATACCCATATATATGACCCAGAGAAACAACGCAGTCTAGCAACAACAGCCTATTAACTACGGCAGTTCCATGGTGCTGTTCCTTGCAAATCCCCGATGGGCTGTGCCTTCTCTATTCCACCCATACCCATACCCACCCCCAACACCAACCCTGCAGGTTGGCCTGGGCCAAGAGCTGGGTGATGGAGAGTTTTTTTGGGAGGGGTCTTTTAACCCCTGCCCCTCCCTGCCCCCCCCACCCGCAGTTTCTCAACACTCCAGGGGGCGCTCTCCAACTAAAGCTCTGGTGGCTCAGCAGTACTGTTATTAACATTCAGCTGCCTGCAATTACTGCAAGTTCGAATCTCGCCAGACTCAAGGTTGACTCAGCCTTTCATCCTTTCTAAGGTAGGTAAATTGAGGACCCAGATTGTGGAGGCAATAAGCTGACTTTGTATAAAATATACAAAAGAATGAAGGCTATTGCTTAACGCACTGTAAGCCGCCCTGAGTCTCTGGAGAAGGGCGGCATATAAATCAAATTAAAAGAAAGAAAGAAATCAAATTAAAACAAATAAAGAAATCGAATTAAAATAAAGAAAGAAATCAAATTAAAATCAATCAATCAATCAAATTAAAATAAACAAATAAATCAAATTAAAATAAAGAAATAAATAAAATTAAAATAAAGAAAAAATCAAATTAAAATAAATAAATCAAATTAAAATAAATAAAGAAATAAAATTAAAATAAACAAATAAAATTAAAATAAAGAAAGAAATCAAATTAAAAGAAAGAAATCAAATTAAAATCAATCAAATTAAAATAAAGAAATAAATCAAATTAAAAGAAAGAAAGGAAGAAAATTAAAAGAAATAAAGAAATCAAATTAAAAGAAATAAAGAGATAAAATTAAAAGAAATAAAGAGATAAAATTAAAATAAACAAATAAATAAAAAGAAATAAAGAAATAAAATTAAAAGAAAGAAAGAAATCAAATTAAAATCAATCAATCAAATTAAAATAAAGAAAGAAATCAAATTAAAAGAAACAAATAAAATTAAAAGAAAGAAAGAAATCAAATTAAAAGAAAGAAATAAATCAAATTAAAAGAAATAAAGAAATCAAATTAAAAGAAATAAAGAGATAAATTAAAATAAACAAATAAAAAGAAAGAAAGAAATCAAATTAAAAGAAAGAAAGAAATCAAATTAAAATCAATCAATCAAATTAAAATAAAGAAATAAATCAAATTAAAAGAAACAAATCAAATTAAAAGAAAGAAAGAAAGAAAATTAAAAGAAAGAAAGAAAATTAAAAGAAAGAAAGAAATCAAATTAAAAGAAAGAAAGAGATAAAATTAAAAGAAATAAAGAGATAAAATTAAAATCAGCAAATAAATCAAAAGAAAGAAAGAAAGAAAATTAAAACAAAGAAAGAAATCAAATTAAAATAAAACAAAGCCTTATTTTGTCACTTGAGTCCAAACTTTAACCCGTGTGCCCTTTAAAGGATTCGTGGGAAAGCAGCAGCCAGGATTCGGGACCCCCAGAATGGCCCCCCCTTCCTTCCCCAGGGATGTGGGGGGGGGATGCTGCAGATGCTGCTGCTGCTGCCTGAAACCCCCCTCCATCGTTCCGGTCGTAACTCGGGGGACTTTCCAAAGTCCCCGCAGTTGCGTCCCCGCACAGTAAAAAGGCAAGCGGCAGCGGTCGCAAAAGCGGAGCACAAGGCAGCGGCTGCAACCCGAGCGACGTTAGGACCCCGCAGAGGCGGAGAGGGGGAGGGGCTGCCCTTGCAAGAGGCATTCCCCCCCCCTCCCCTTTCCAGAAGTTTCTCCGGCCCCCCCTTATATAGCCCCCTTGGCCCGGCGGCGGCTCGGCTGGAGGGAAGGCAGCTGCGGAGAGGCTCGGCCGTTGCAAGCCCCGAGGTGAGAAGGGAAGGAGGGAGGCTTTGCAAAATTTGGGGAGCGGTGGAGTTTTTTGGGCTTTTTTTTTTTTTTTGCAATAAATTTATGTTGCAATAATTTTTTTGTTGTTGAATAAATTAATAAAAGAAAGAAAGAAAGAAAGAAGTTGCAGGCGCGGGAGCCGCTCCGGGCTTGCAAAAGGGGGAATTTCTGCTGCTGATGGGCGCCTTCCGTGCATTTGCACCCCGATTTAGGGGCTCATCCTGGGGGGGTCTCCGTCTCGCTTCTCTTGTCCCATCATCCCCTCCCGATCTGGGCATGGGAGGGCTCATTGTTTCCTTCCCCCTCGCTCAACTCGTGCAAGGCATGTTCCATCATCCACTCCCCACTTCTGAGTAGAACGTCCCATTAGCCTGTCCCAGCCCGTGCATGGGGTGTCCCATCATCCGCCGCCCCGCCGCAATCGGTGCATGGCTTGTCCCATCATCCCCTCCCGACCCGTGTATGGTATGGACCGTCATCCCCTCTCAGCCCCTGCATAGTATGTCCCATCATCCCCGCCCCCAATCTGTGTATGGCTTCTCCCATCATCCCCTCCCAACTCGTGTATGGTGTGTCCCATCATCCCCTCCCGGCGCCTGCATAGCCCATCATCCCCTCCCAGCCCCCGCATAGCCCATCATCCCCTCCCAATCGGTGCTTGGCTTATCCCATCATCCCCTCCCAACCCGTGTATGGTATGGATCGTCATCCCCTCCTAAGCCGTGTATCGCATGGCCCATCATCCCCTCCCAGCCCCTGCATGGCCTATCATCCCCTCCCAATCGGTGCTTGACTTATCCCATCATCCCCTCCCAACCCGTGTATGGTGTGTCCCATCATCCCCTCCTAATCCGTGTATGGCTTCTCCCATTATCCTCTCCCAGCCTCTGCATATGTCCCATCATCCCCGCCCATAATCTGTGCATGGCTTATCCCATCCTCTCACAACCCGTGTATGGTGTGTCCCATCATCCCCTCCCAGTCGGGGCACGATGCGTCCCATCATCCCCTCCCAAACCGTGCATCCCACGGCCCATCATCCCCTTCTAAGGCGCGCAGTGGGGAAACGGGACTCCTTCCCTCCTCCCTGCGTGGGCCTCGGGTGGGGGAAAACGCGGCTCTGGGTCCCCTTTGTGCAAAAAGCGCCCTTGACCCGCTTTGGAGTTGCGGGTGCTGCGTTCACACGACACGTGGAGCCGAGGCTAAGATTGCACCGGGGGAGGGGGGCGGTCTCCGGACCCCCAGATCAGCCCGGGAACGGGGCGCCTTGCAACCCCCCAAAAGCGCCGGGCTTTGCAAACTACACGCAAAACTTGGGAAAGCGCGCAGGAATTTTGACTCGGAGGATTCCCGGGATCGGCTGGAGATCCGGCGGGGGGATTCCCCGGGGGCTTTGGCTGGGCGGGTCCTGCTTCTGGTTGGGGGGGGGGCAGCGATTGCCCATGCAAAAATGGGACCCCCCCCCACCCGGTCCCCCCCTTGCGCGCAAGAGAAAGGCGATCCAGACGGAGATGCGCTGAATTTGGCATGCAACTCCCGGATTTGGGGAGGGGGGAGACTTTTGGCTCAAGCAAATGCTGGAGGTGGGGGGGGGTGCATGCATCGTTTCTTTGAGGGGAGGGGCCCGGAGAATGCAGAGTGGGGGGGAGAAAAAAAAACCCGGATTGAAATGGCTTGTATTCACACAACAGGAAAACTTTTTTTTCTGCTTCTTGCATCATCCCCCAAAGTTGATTCCTGGCTTTTCCTTTACAGCTTAAAAATCAAATGCACAAATGACATTTATTAAGACTTTTAATTCAGCTGGATAAGCAGGTGGAAGAGGGTTAGTCTCTGTTAATAAACCAGGATGGTTTTCCCTTTTAAGAAGTTGGTTTGTTCCTGGGTTTTCCTGTTGAGTGACCACACACACAAAGGTTGAGAATATAATTTTTTCCTTTATGCTTAGTTACAAAATGAACCAGGGTTAAACCCTTGCACAAGTGGCATTTATTAAGACTTTAATTCAGCTGGATAAGCAGGTGGAGGAGAGCTATTCTCTTAATAAACCAGGATTGTTTTCCCTTTTAAGAAGTCTGCTTGTTCCTGGGTTTTCCTTTATGCTTTAAAATACAACTAACCAGGATTAACCCCTTGCACAAATGGCATTTATTAAGACTAATTCAGCTGGATAAGAAGGTGGAAGAGGGCTATTCTCTTAATAAACCAGGATTGTTTTCCATTTTAAGAAGTCGGCTTGTTCCTGGGTTTTCCTTTATGCTTAAAAATACAACTAACCAGGATTAACCCCTTGCACAAATGGCATTTATTAAGACTTTAATTCAGTTGGATAGACAGGTGGAGGAGGGCTAGTCTCTTAATAAACCAGGATTGTTTTCCCTTTTAAGAAGTCGGCTTGTTCCTGGGTTTTCCTTTACGCTTAAAAATACAACTAACCAGGATTAAGCCGCCCAGAGACCCTTGGAAGTTGGGCAGCATAGAAATATGATTAAATTAAATTAATTTAATTAACCCCTTGCACAAATGGCATTTATTAAGACTTTAATTCAGTTGGATAGGCAGGTGGAAGATGGCTAGTCTCTTAATAAACCAGGATTGTTTTCCCTTTTAAGGAAGTCTGCTTGTTCCATTGTGGCTTGAGAAACCCTAATCCTGAATTCGAGCTGGGACTGTAGCTTATTCCAAAAGGAACATATTTTGGAGAAGCAGATGGGCAGTGCCCGCTGTAAATAAGGTGTATTTCTGACTATCTTAAACCAGCATTGGTTGTTTTGATTTAGAATCTTTTGCACCAAGGCTGGCTAAGCTTAATTTAGCCTCCTGGAGCTAGCCTCGAGTTTTATTTTTAATTTTGCCCTCTGCAAAAAAGGGCTGAGAAGACAGGCCCAACATCCAAGCATCCAGAAAATGAAGCTTGTCAGTTCCTGACCTAGATGGAAAATAAAAATAAAAGGAGGCCTTTTAATGCAGAATCGATAGAAGATGGAATTTTATTTGTGAATTAAAATTAGAAAAGAAACAGATAAATTTGTGGTTAATGAGTCTTTGCTTCTGGAGGGGTTTTGCTAAGCATTTTTAAGCCGGCCTGGAATTTATTCCTATTTTTGCTGACAGCTTTTCATTCACTGGATGGGAAATATAATACAGTTTTAGCAGGATGCCTTTAAAAATGGAAAGGGTGAGTTTAACCCTGCAGGCTGTATAAATAGCAAACTTAATTTCCCTTTTTTTTTTTTTTTGCCTTGAACAGAGAGAAAAAAAATCCGCCAGAAAGGAAGGTTAGAGGTCCTCTTAGGAGAAATAAGGAAAATTAAGGAATTAAGGGAAATTAAGAAATAAGGAAAATTAACCAATTCAAAAAAAAAATGCTACTCTTAACACTGGTTGCTTGTAAACCACTTTGCTAAACCAGAATCCAATATATGGTTTACGATGGAGGTGGTTGATTGAATAATAACCTTGCCTCCGCCCTCTAAATATGTCTTTGCTTTTAATATTTGATTTTAACTTTTAGGTTTTAACTTGGATATAAAGGTAAGATGGTCAGCCCATAAAGTTTAGAAAGGAAAGGAGGGTGGGAGAGAGAATGGGAAGGAAGGAAGGAAGAAGATAGGAAGATAGAGAGGTAGACAGAAGGAAGGAAGATGGATGGATAGATAGACAGAAGGAAGAAAGATGGATGGATAGATAGAAGAAAGAAAGAGGGATAGATAGAAAGAGGGACAGAAAATTGAGAAGGAAGGAAGAATGGGAGAAAGAAAAGGGAAGGAAGGTGGAAAGAGGAAGAAAGAAAGAGGAAAAGAAAAAGAAAGCAAGAAAAAAAGCAAAGCAAAAGTTGCAGAGTAAATTCTGCAAATCAGAACCGTGTTGGATATTTTGATTTTAAAGCAAGTTTCTAGCCATCAAAGTTGGGAAGAAAAACAGCCTTCCCGCTCTGCAGAAATAAAAAGCAAAGATTATTTCTCGAAAATTCTTTCAGAGATTCCTCTCCGGCCAGCTGCATTTTTGCTGAAATAAGCGGAAAAGCCTGAAGACTTTTAATTTGCAGTTGACGGCGGGTTGCAGAAATAGAAAAAAAGGGGAATAAAATAATGTGTGGAGTTTTAAGCCGGGTTGGGTTTGGCTTTGATTTTTGTTCAACATCCTCTTCCTTGCCAGACAGCTTGCAAGGATAATCATGTGCTTTGTCTCAAAGCTTTCCCAGGCTGGGCCTTGCCTACGTGGCATGGCCGTGGGGAGGGGGGGGGAAGGCGTGTGGAGAAGGGGGGGGCCCACTGGGGCCGCTTGGAACATCTGCAGCCATGTTGTAGCCTAAATCGCCTGAAGTTTTCTTTTTTTCAAACAGTCACTAAATGAATGGTTGTAAATCAAGGACTATTTTTTTTTAAAAAAAACCCACTTTATCCTGGTTGGACGACGGGGAAATCCAGTGCAGAAATATTCCCCAAAAAATGATATTTTCTTTTTTTTTTTTATTACATGTATAAACACACAAAATACACATAACACATACAAATACGACATTAATAACATAAATAACATGTAAACGCAATGTCTGATTTCCTCCGACATCAATAACCTGAATTCCTCGATATGTATTCCTTCCTCTCGCCTTATATAACGATATTATCTTTTAATATTTATGCATTGTTATATCTTATTTGGTACAGACTTTTGTTTTACTCTTTTGGGATCCTCTTTTGGTTTTGTTTTTTCCCTCTAACCATTGATACCACCTTTGCCAAACCAGGTAGTAGTCAGATTCTTCCTTTCCTTGAATTTCCTTGGTGAGTCTGTCCATCTCAGCACATTCCATGACTTTAGATATTATTCTATCTTGTGTTGGGGCTTCTTCCAGCTTCCAATTTTGTGCATAAGTGATCCTTGAGGCAGTCAAAATATGTGTGATCAAATAATATTATTTCTCTGTCATAATTACCTGTAAATATGCCTAATAAATATGTTTCCGGTCTTAGTGGTACTTTTTGAGCTGTTATTTGTTCCAATTGGGTTTTGATATTATTCCAGAATTGTTTGGCTTTGGGACACGACCACCACATGTGGTAGCATGTCCCTTTTTGTGATATTTTCTAATCCGTTTTTTATTATTATTATTATTATTATTATTATTATTATTATTATTATTATTATTATTATTATTATTAATGGCACTCTAATCCCATTGTGGGGATTGGAATTGCCTGAGGGCAGAGGGTCAACCAGTTAAAGTTTTAATCCAGATTTTCTTCCTCATAAATGACCCACAAACTAACAAAAGTCTTGAAAACTTTGCCATCAACAAAGATAACCCGATGGTTTTGAATTTTAAGATGAAAGCCCTTGTTGGGGGGAAAAAAAATGCAAACCTTGAATTACCGGCTTGGAAGGGACCTTAGAGGTCTTCTAGTCCAACCCTCTGCCTGGTTTGAGCAGGAATTCACCTAGTCAGCTAAATTGGCCCGTTGGGACAAAGCAGACTCTTTTGCGCATGGATGCGTTTGTGCAAACACGCGAGGCTGTGTGAGTTTCTAGCGGCCTCGAGGGCAGATTAACCCCCTTCAGCATCCCAAATGCTAATTCCACGGTTCCTTTATCAAAAAATCCCACCAAGAGAGATATCTAAGGCTTGCATTTTTTCAAAAAAGACGAATTTCTCTTCATTTCCAAGTCCTTGGTACATTTCTTTAGGAGTGTGATTTCTGCACGAGAAGCTATAACTGTGTCTGAATGCAACTAATTGCGATTAATTGCAACGCAACTAAATTAATGGCAATGCAAGTAAGAAGTGAAGGCCACGAAGAAGAGAGGAGGGGGAAGGTGGGTTTCCACTTATTCTCCAAAGCCCCTGAAGGCAGGACAAGAAACAACGGATGGAAACTAATCAAGGAGAGAAGCAGCTTGGAAATAAGGAGGAATTTCCTAACAGCGGCAACAATTAACCCGTGGAACAGCTTGCCACTAGAAGTTGTGGGTGCTTCATCACTGGAGGTTTTTAAGAATAAATTGGACACCCATTTCACTGGAATGATATAGGGTCTCCTCCTTCAGCAGGGGGTTAGACTAGAAGACCTCCAAGGTCCCTTCAACGCTGTTATTCTGTTTAATTCCTGCAAGGTTCTGTAACTCGGCACCCATCACGCCCAGTGAAGGAATTTCAAAAGCTTTCCCTGGGCAGGTAACAGCGTGCTACGGATGTTTTTCCTCTGGTTCAGCTTACAGCTGATCCTTGACTTACGTTGGTAAAAGTCATAACTCGTACAGTAATAAAGACAGTCACCCTGTAACTGGATCAAACCCAGCTCATTGTTTCAGTATAGACCATTTTTGCTGAAAACCAGAAGCAGGGTGGATAAAAATCAATGAATTTTTTTAAAAAAATCAGATTTTTTTTTTTTAATTTAAATCAGATTTTTTTATTTTTGATTTTTATCGAATTTATTTTAATAAAAAACTGTTGGGGTAAAAATCTATCGTAAGATAATTTTCTATTTAAGAGACATAAATAATTGAGTTTATTCAGCATGAAATGGAGCTTAGTTATGTAGCAGGAGGCTGTATATTCTGCAACGTTGGGACTATCGGTGAGTCAACAGCGGGTCAAAGGAGTAGCGGAGATGACAGTTGCTCTTTAAAAATTATGATTTAAATCGAGTTGATTTAAATCAAGCCTTTTGACTAGTGATTTAAATCATGATTTAAATTGTGATTTAAATCAACTCGATTTAAATCAAATCCCACCCTGACCAGAAGTAAATAATCATTTTTATTTTGGTCTCGCGGGCACAGGATGCTGGGAAGAGTTGTAAATGTTGGCTACTTGCCAAGCGTGGCCGGTTGGGGAATTCTGGGAGTTGAAGTCCACAAAGTCTTAAAAGTGGCCAAGGTTGAGGGGAAAAAAAACCCACTGTTTTATTAAACCAAAATATGGTTGTTGTTATTTTTTTTATTCAACTCAACACAGCCATTGCAAAATTTCAGATCCCAGGTAAAGTCACAAAGGCTTTTAGAGGTGGTGAGGCAGGTGCGGAGTGAATTTGCAAGATAGGTTTGTTTGCTCTATACCAGTTTGTTTTATTAGATTTATATACCGCCCTACTCCCGAAGGACTCAGGGCGGTAAACAGGCACAAAATAAAATACATAGATACAAAAGTTAAGAACATAATTAAAACCAGATTAAATAATTTAGCCCGAGACAATTAAAAATCCCAATAATTTAAAACAAATTAAAATTTCGATTGAAAAGAATTTTAAAACAGGGGAGAAAATTAGGCCAGGCTGGCTTGCTGGAATAGGAGAGTCTTAAGAGCATGGCAGAAAGTGTGCAGATCCGGGATCCTCCGTATCTCTGGGGGGAGCTCGTTCCAGATAGTGGGTGCCCCCACAGTGTTCTATACCAGTGATGGCTAACTTTTTTGCCGTCGCGTGCCAAAAGCGGGGGAAGCGCGTGGGGTCATGAGTGCACATGCCCTCACCCATAATTCTATGTGCCCTGCCCCCCCACTTACGCGCATTACCCCCTCCCCCATACTCACCCTGCTTTTGGTTTGCTGACTTCCGCTAGAACCGGAAGGCCTGTTTTTCGCTCTCGCCAGGCTCCAGAGCCTTTCTAGGAGCCTGGGGAGGGCAAAAACTGCCTTCCCCACAGCCCCGGAGTGCCTCCAGAGGCTGGAAACAGGATGTTTCCAGACTTCTGGTGGGCCCAGAAGGCCTGAAAATCAGCTGGCCGGCACACACATGTGCACCGGAGCTGAACTTGCGTGCCCACCGATATGGCTCCGCGTGCCACGCATGCCATTGGTTCGCCATCACGGCTCTATACTTTCAACAAAAGCGTGTTTATACCAATAACAATAATGTTCCGTCACTTCTGCGTTGCCAATCCAGCTGTTTGAATTTAGGAACCCATACAACCAGTTCTCAGCTTAACAACTTGTTTAGTAACCATTCAAAGATACAACAGCACTGAAAAACGCGACTTATGACCGTTTTTCACCCTTAACGACCGTTGCATCATCCCCGTGGTCAGAATTCAGACACTTGGCAACTGACTTATAGTTATGACTATAAGGCTGCAGTGGTCGATCCCCGATCCCCTTTTTACGACCTTCTGGCCAGCAAACTCGGTGGGGCGGGGAGCCAGATTCACTCAAATCACCGTGTTGCTAACTTAACAGCCGCGGCGATTCATGGAACGGTTGCGATAAAAAAAGGAGGCCGAAATTCGCTGAACTGTCTTGCTTAGCAACGGGAATTCCGGGCTCAATTGTGGTCGTAATCTGAGGACTACCTTTAACCAGTCTGCATGTCCTTTTCTGACTCCTAATTTGAACAGGGATGCTTTGTTCGAACTGCTGACCGTTTATAGAAAGCCTTTTTATAAAGTCTTCTAATTTTTTTTTTTTTTTTTAATTTGCCCGACTAGCGACGATGCATAAAATTGAGATTTCAGCCCTTTTGCTGGCAGCTGAATTGATTTATTGTGCGGTCAGGGCTGTTTGGAGTCTGGAGAGGTGGGTGGAGGACACGATTCCACCTTTTCTCTGTTATTCTCTGACTCAGCAATGCCCCTTTTTATGCAAGGAATCCGACTTAATCTCCCCTCTTGGCCCGGTCCACGTCTCCCCCCCCCCCGGGCCCCCCCCCCGCCCCGTGCCAGCTCTGAAGGCCCTTGGCTGCTGCTCAGATGGCATTGCAGGAAAAAATGGGGAAGGCATCACGCTTGCAGGGATAAGTTAAAACTATACATGGCAATCCAGTTGTAAACCAAGTGGGGTGTGTGGCAGGGAAGTGGGTATTGTGAAGAATATTGTGATTCTAGCTAAATCTTTCATCTAATTCTTGTATTTTGCAAAATACCAAACTAGTAGTGCAGAGGTCTTCAAACTCTGCAGCTTTAAGACTTGTGGACTTCAACTCCCAGAATTCTCCAGCCAGCTATGCTATGCTGTAGTAGCTATGTAGTAGCTATGTACATAGCATAACTTTGTAGTAGTGTAATCCTGGACTCTCCCAGGGGAACAGACTCTCTAGACAAAGCTACTAGCATCTGTAATTTGGCCTTTCTGGCTTTTTACAGCCAGGTAGTTTGGGGACTACAGCATCCATCCTTCACAGCCACGAAATGCTGATTGGAAATCCTAGGAATTTGAGGAAAACCTGTATTACATACTGCTGGGAATTTTTTTGGGGAATATGGTCTTTGCAAAATGCAATTTATTAACTTTATGAAGCATTAACTTTATTCGACGTCTGCCTTCGGACTCCGCCTTATATTTGATTCTCCTCTTGGATTATAAATTGCTCGGATTTCAATTCCCTGCATGTAGAAAAGTAGCTCTTTGACGGAGACGCCAAATCAATTTGGTAATCAATAAATGGCTCTGGATTTGGGCACAGTCGGTGTTGTAATGTTTAGCCTATAGGTAGTCCTTGATTTACAATGGTGATTTGAGCCCAGAACTACGGTCGTAAGTCATGCCAGTTGTTAAATGGGTCGCCGTATGGCTGAATGTTTTTACAAAAGAAAATTGGGTTCATTAAGCAAAGATTTTTGTTGGAAAATAGAAATAAAGTTTTCAGCAAAAAAAATAAATAAAAGTCATACATTTTTGGTTGTGAGGTTGGAATGCTATAAAAAGTTGTAAGCCGAAATGCAATCCATGGGGAAGGGGCAGCTGTTTGTGGGGAGGTGGGGGTTTGTCATAACTTTCAGTTGTTACTCAGTGACTGATCTTAAGTCGAGGATTCCCTGCATTTTGTATTTTCTAACACAACACAGTAGTCCTCATGACGACACTTGAGCCCAACATTTCTGTCGTTGAGTGAATTTTGCTCCATTTTAAGACCTCTCTTGCTACAGTTGCTAAGTGAATCACTGCCAGTAACCTGGTTGTTAAGTGAATCCAGCTTCCCCATGGACTTTGCTTGTCGAAGACGGTCGCAAAAGGGGGATCGCATGACCCCGGGACACTGTGACCGTCATAAGTACGAGTCAGTTGCCAAGCATCTGAATTTTGATCACGAGACACTGCAGTGGTTATTAAGTGTGAAAAGGGGTTATAAGCTCCTTTTTTCAGTGCCGTGGTAAATTTGAACAGTCACTAAACGGATGGTTGTTAAGTGGAGGACTTGCCTGCCAATTTAACAACTGCAGTGATTCACCTAATGAATGTGGCAAGCAAAATCGTAAAATGGGGCGAAACCCACTTCATAAATTTCTCAACATAAATGTTGGGCTCAGAATTGTGGATGTAAGCTGAGGATGTAAGCTGAGGAGTTTGATCCTGACTGGCCTTCCACCCATTTTGACCGGCTGTAATCTTGGTTCCTCGTAGGTCGTGACTGCCCTCTGTTGTCATGGAATCCACCTGGTTGATCCATCTTCTTGCGCTCTGCGCTCTCGCGACAGCGGTCCCTTCCGAGGACAAGAAGAAAAGTGAGAAGAAGCCCGCCTCGAAAGAGAAGAAGCTGAGCGAGAAGGCTACCACCTTGGCTGACCGCAGCGCCATCCTGGCCTTCAACCTCTACCAGGTGATGGCCAAGGACAAGAACCTGGAGAACATCTTGGTGTCGCCAGTGGTGGTGGCATCTTCTCTGGGGCTGGTGTCCCTCGGAGGAAAGGACACCACGGCCTCCCAAGCCAAGGCTCTCCTTAGCGCCAGCAAGCTCAACGACGATTACATCCACAGCGGACTCTCTGAGTTCCTGACCGACGTCAGCAACACCACAGCCAGGAACGTCACCTGGAAACTTGGCAGCCGCCTCTACGGCCCCAGCTCCATCAGCTTCGCGGACGACTTTGTGCAAAATAGCAAGAAGCACTACAACTACGAGCATTCGAAGATCAACTTCCGAGACAAGCGTAGCGCCCTCAAGTCCATCAACGAGTGGGCGGCCCAAACCACGGATGGCAAGCTGCCTGAGGTCACCAAAGACATGCAGAAGACTGATGGGGCCTTAATTGTCAACGCCATGTTCTTCAAACGTGAGTCCGCGTTGGTGGAGGACTTTGAAGCAGAGGGGGAATGTGGTAGAGAGTTGGCGGGGGAGTATCGGTAGGCGGATCAGAAGGTCAAGATGGAGATGGGGGCTGCCATCTTGTTTTGACCCCTTCTAGTTGAGCCTTAGGGACTCGGTAACTCAGTGGCTAAGACGCTGAGCTTGTCGATTGGAAGGTCGGCAGTTCAGCGGTTCGAATCCCTAGTGCCGCGTAATGGGGTGAGCTCCCGTTGCTTGTCCCAGCTTCTGCCAACCTAGCAGTTCGAAAGCACATAAAAAATGCAAGTAGAAAAATAGGGACCACCTTTGGTGGGAAGGTAACAGCGTTCTGTGAGCCTTTGGCGTTGAGTCATGCCGGCCACATGACCACGGAGACGTCTTAGGACAGCGCTGGCTCTTCGGCTTTGAAACGGAGATGAGCAGCGCCCCCTAGAGTCAGGAACAACTAGCACATATGTGCGAGAGGAACCTTTATCTTTACGTTTAGTGGCTTGGTGGCCACTCAAAAAATTAATACGACAGTTCATTTGTTCCTTAGGAATGCATCTAGGATAAGGTTTTCGAACCTCAGCCTCTTTAAGACCGGGGGGGGGAGGGCTTCATCTCCCCCCCCCCAAATCTTAAGGGGGTGAGGTTGGAAAACCCTGATCTAAATTAAACCCATTTTGCAAACTTTTTTTCCCCGTTGTTGCATTTTTCTTTCATCATTTGGCGGACATGTTTTTAAACAGCTAGCCTTCATCATCATTTAATGACCCCATAATCCCTTTCGGGGGGGTGGGGGTGGAGTCTGGGCAACTGAATGGAGCTAGCAGAGTGTTTTAATGGCCAGATGCCCTTCTTGTCACCAGAGCGGAGTTTTCTTCAGCAGATATATTCTCAGTGCGGCCCAGAAAGAGGAGAAATATCTGCCTCTACTTAGGCTCGAACTCACAGCCTCCTGATTGTGAGGCCAGAGCTCCACCTCTAGGCCACACGCACCGCTCGTCGCATTTTTCATTCACGCCTGTTCGTTTTGTTTTAGCGCACTGGGATGAGAAGTTCCATCACAAGATGGTGGACAATCGTGGCTTTATGGTGACGCGTTCCTACACCGTCGGCATTCCCATGATGCACCGCACAGGTAAGGAAACCCGGATTTTGGGGGGGGGGGATGCCTGTTTCTTTCTGGTTTGCTTTGTCCGGATTGGATTTTTTTTATTTAAATCGGATTTTTTTTATTTTTATTGAATTTATTTTAATAAAAAACTTTGGGGGTAAAAATCTATCGTAAGATAGTTTTCTATTTAAGAGACATAAATAATTTAGTTTATTCAGCATGAAATGGAGCTTAGTTATGTCGCACGAGGCTGTATATTCTGCAACACTGGGACTATCGGTGAGTCAACAGTGGGTCAAAGGAGTAGCAGAGATGACCGTTGCTCTTTAAAAATTATGATTTAAATCAACTCGATTTAAATCAAATCCACCCTGGTTACAACGGCATTGAAAAAAGTGATGAAAATACAGAGCCGGGGTTTTTTTTGGGGGGGGGGGGAATTGACTTATTGCACTGAAGAAAATAAAAGAGGAAATCGGAAATGTGTGTCCTGATCTCCAGCCAGTCGATCTATGGAGAGCTTCTCAGGAGCTTCCAGGCTCATTTTCTCTGACCTGGTGGACTAGAAACATAGTTTTTAAAACTCTGCTCAAAAAAAAAAAAAACCAAACCGGGACTTTTCCTGCCCCTGTTGATATTTGCAGGTGTTCAGCTCATTCCTGTATTTTGCATCCTCAAATGTTGAACGTAGAAATCTCGGGGGGGAAACCCCATCAATTTGCAACTTCTACATAAGTAAGAGCAGCCAATCAGAGTGGGAAGGGTCCTTGCAGGGTGGATTTGATTTAAATCACGATTTAAATCATGATTTAAATCACTAGTAAAAAGGCTTGATTTAAATCAACTCGATTTAAATCATGATTTTTAAAGAGCGACTGTCATCTCTGCTACTCCTTTGACCCGTCGTTGACTCACCGATAGTCCCAGTGTTGCAGAATATACAGCCTCGTGCGACATAACTAAGCTCCATTTCATGCTGAATAAACTAAATTATTTATGTATCTTAAATAGAAAACTATCTTACGATAGATTTTTACCCCCAAAGTTATTTATTAAAATAAAGTCGATAAAAATCAAAAAAAAATCTGATTTAAATTAAAAAAAAATCCAATTTAAATTAAAAAAATCCAATTTTTTTTTATTTTTTTTTAAAAAAATCATTGATTTTTATCCACCCTGGATCCTTGGAAGTCTTTAGTCCAGTGATGGCTAACCTTTTTTGCCGTTGCGGGCCAAAAGACTGCTATCATGTCTCCCCTTCTCTTCACTAGACCAGCCATGCCCAGTTCCTGCAACCATTCCTCGTATGGTTTTAACCTCCAGTCTCCTCGAATCATCTTCGTTGCTCTTCTCCGCGCTCTTTTCTGATCGGCCCGCTTGATTCTAATTTGATGCAGGATTGTACAATTACTACGAGGACGAGGCGGAGAAGCTGCAGATCGTGGAGATGCCGTTGGCCCACAAACTCTCCAGCCTGATCATCATAATGCCGAACCATGTGGAGTCCTTGGAGCGGGTGGAGAAGCTGCTCACCCGAGAACAGCTGCAGAGTTGGTTGGGCAAGTTGAAGCAGCGGTCGGTGGCCATCTCCTTGCCCAAGGTCAGCCTGGAGGTCAGCCACGACATTCAGGTAACCCCCCTCTCGGCTGTCCAAGTGGGAATAACAAAGCGTTGGAAGGGGACCCTGGAGGTCATTTAATCCAACCCCTAGCTCGAGCAGGAGACCCTATATAGCAGTGTTTCTCAACCTTGGAAGCTTGAAGATGGGTGGACTTCAACTCCCAGAATCCCCCAGCCAGCGCTGCTGGCTGGGGGAATTCTGGGAGTTGAAGTCCACCCATCTTCAAGCTACCAAGGTTGAGAAACACCGCTATATACCAATTCAGACAAATGGCTGTCCAGTCTCTTCTGAAAAACATCCAACCCAACAACTTCTGGAGGCAACGATACAGGTAGAGTGCTCCATTTACGACCGCAGTTGGAACCGGAATTTCAATAGCTAAGCGATGGGTTTTCTTAACTTGGATCATCAGCTGAACTGATTTTGCAGCCATTTTGACCGCCGTCGTAAAGTGAATCTCGGCTTCCCGCATTGATTTTGCTCAACGCAGGGCAGCTGGCTGGCAAGGTGGCATATCGTGACTGTGGGATGTTGCAGTTGTCGTAAATGCGAGCCGGTTGCCAAGCGTGAGACGGCAGAGGTGGTGAAACGGTTGTAACTTCGAGGAGGGGTAATAGTATGGATAGTCCTTGAGATATGACTGTAATGGAGCTTTCCCGTTACGGCTTTAAAATGGGCCAATCGCATGGCCTATCTGATTTTATTTATTTTTTTTCAACAGTCATTAAGTGAGTACGGCAGTTGTTAAGCGAACCAATGGTTGAGTAGGGGTGGAGTTTAACCAAACACTGAAAGTTAAGTGCCTATTTTCAGCAAAACTGTTGTAATGTGACTGATTGGGTATGCAGAGTCATAATTCCAACCATTTAACCATATTTAAGTCACATGACCGAAGATGGGACCTTATCCGTCAGAATTTTGAATCCGTGTTGTAAGTCCTCTTTGTCTGGTTGGTGGTAACTGTGAACGGTTGGTAAGCGATCGGTCGTAAATCGAGGACTATCTATTTTGAGATTAGCTAGCCTAAAGAGACCAAATGAAGCTGGATCGTTTTACAAAGAAAAAGTGCAGGTAGCTTTTTGACTTACGATTCGTTTAGTGACCGTTTGAAGTCACAAGGGCCCTGAAAACAGTGACTTATGACCATTTCTCACACTTAACGACCGTTGCGGCCTTTCCATGATCACCTGATCAAAATTCAGATGTTAATTGACTTGTATATATGACAATTGCAGTGTCCCGTGGTCACTGACAAGCACAAACTCAAATGAGGAAGCCAAGATCTCATAGCAACCGTGGGGCTCACTTTTTAACAACTGCAGTGATTCACTTAGCGACTGTGGCCAGAAAGGTCGTAAAATGGGGTGGGGTGGGGGGAAAACTCATTTAAAAACTGTCTTTCTTGGCAACAGAAATTCTGGCCTCAATTGTGATCGTAAGTAAAATTAAGTAAGTAACTTGCCTCTAGAAGTTGTAAATGCTCCAACACTGGAAGTTTTTAAGAAGATTTTGGATAACCATTTGTCTGAAGTGGTGCAGGATTTCCTACCTTGGCAGGGGGTTGGACTAGAAGACCTCCAAGGTCCCTTCCAATTCTGTTATTCTATTCTATTCTATTCTGCATTCTATTCTATTCATTCTGTATTCTATTCTAATTATTCTGCATTCTATTCTATTCTATTTTGTATTCTATTCTAATTATTCTGCATTCTATTCTATTCTATTTTGTAATCTATTATAATTATTCTGCATTCTATTCTATTCTATTCTATTCTATTCTGTATTCTATTCTAATTATTCTGCATTCTATTCTATTCTGTATTCTATTCTAATTATTTTGCATTCTATTCTATTTTGTATTCTATTCTAATTATTTTGCATTCTATTCTAATTATTCTGCATTCTATTTCATTCCATTCGTTCTATTCTATTCATTCTGTATTCTATTCTATTCCATTAATTCCATTCCATCTATTCTATTCTATTCTATTCTATTCTATTCTATTCTATTCTATTCTATTCTATTCTATTCTATTCTATTATTCTATTCTTGTAGAAATAATCTGAATTGTCTGTGACAGAAGTTCAGCCAATCGTTGAGCATGGGAAAATAATTCAGAGCCCTTTCTCTCTCTCTCTCTCTCTCTCTCTTTCTCTCCCTCTGTTCAGAAACACCTGGCCGATCTCGGTTTAACCGAAGCCGTGGATAAGAACAAGGCTGACCTGTCTAAGATCTCTGGCAAGAAGGACCTGTATCTGTCCAACGTCTTCCACGCGGCGGCCCTGGAACTGGACACGGAAGGGAACCCCTTCGATTCTGACCTCTACAGCCGCGAAGAAATCCGGAATCCCAAACTCTTCTACGTCGATCATCCTTTCCTTTTCCTGGTCAAGGACAATAAGACCAACTCCGTCCTGTTTATCGGCAGGCTGGTGAAGCCCAAAGGAGACAAAATGCGCGACGAATTGTAGTTTACAATTTACGTTATGTCTCTTCGATTTGATTTTTTTTTTTATCTTGAGATAAAAATGAGATAAAATAGGTGCCTTTTTTAAAAAACCTGGTGCTCGCTCCTCTAACCTTCGTTAAATTTTTTTGGGTGGGGGCATCAAAAGATGGTGAGATACGAAGTTGGGAACAAGGGAAGTGGCGAAGGACGAGGGCTTAATTCTTCAGCACCCCTTTTGAGCCCCACTTTGGTTTTTTACAGGTAGTTCTCAACTTACGACCAAAATCAAGCTCAAAATTTATGTTGTTAAGTGAGACATCTGTTAAAAGTGATTTTTTTTTGGGGGGGGGCATTTTACGACTGTGACACGGTTGTTAAGTGAATCTGGCTTCCTTCCCCCCCCCCTTGACTTTGCTTGTCAGGAGGTTACCCCAGGGCACTGCGACTGTCATATATATGAATCAGGTGCCTGAATTTTGATCACGTGGCCGTGGGAATGCTGCAAAACACAGTCATAAGTCATCCCCCCCCAACTTCAAACGGTCACTAAACGAACTCTCATAAGTCGAGGACTACCTGTAGTTTTATCTGCCCTGGAAAGTTAAATGCAGTCAGAGATTTAGGAAGGTTTGTGTGTGTAATTCATATGCTCTTTTCCAGAAAAAGTGATCTGTTCAGGTTTTGGGGATCTCTTCCTAAAGATAACGGCACAAGGGTTTAAGCACATTTAAAATGGTTAAGTTTGCCAGTTGATCGAGTTTGGGGTTGTGAGATTGTAACCGTGGGAAAGACAATGAAAGGCATTTCTTACCCATTTTGCCAGGTTCTCACTGCTGCAAAACCCAGAATGCATTTTTTGGAGCATGCGGTAGTCCTCCGCTTACGACCCCCCCCCCCATGGGTTAAGCGAGCCGGTTGTTAAGTGAGTCTCTCCTGATTTTATAACCTCTTGGGCCTGGGGGTTGTTAAGCAAATCCAACTTCCTGCATTGATTTTTTTTTTTTGTCGGAAATGGGGAGACGCGGCTCTTCCCAGACACTGGGAAGCTGCAACCGTCATAAATACGAAGCCGGTTGTCTCACGTGACTGTTGAGGAAGCTGTGACGGTTGTGTGAGGACTGTTCGTAAGAAGTCAACTTTTTTTCCCCCAGTGATGTCGTAACTTCGAAGCCGCTGTACGAGCGGTCGTACGTTGAGGACTGCCAGCACGGTTTACCTGCCAGTAATAACTCTGCAAAGAGAAAGAATGGATACTTCCCCAAGTGTTTTTAAAACTTAGGGCCTTAAGAGGAATTGGGAATCTTGGCTTACCGCAAATGTGCCATGTTCAGCACCTTTAGTACTACGTTTCCCCGAAAATAAGACCCCGTCTTATTTTTTTTCCCCACCAAAAGACACCAGGTTTTATTTTTGGGGGGATGCTGTCTACTAACTCACTTACGCGCATTGCCCCTGGCCTCTTTTTCGCTGTCAAAGGCCTTCAAGGAACTACTTCTGCAGCCGACAAGGCTTTTCTGAAGGCCTCTGCAGGTGATAACAGAGCTTAGGATCGATCCAGAGCTGTTATCGGCTGCAGAGACCTTCAGGAAAGCCTTGCCGGTTGGAGAAGAAATGGGCCAGCAAGGCAGGTCTCGGGGTGTGTGTGAGACCTGGCTACAAGTGTCCGAAGGTAAGTAGTAGGGTAACTCCACCCCCTGCATCCGCACCCTATCTTAATTTTTACCCGTACACCCTGGAGTGGGCGGAGTCTTAACTAGGGCTTATTTTGGAGGTAGGGTTTATGTGTAAAAAAATGAAGCTAGGGCTTATTTTTGGAGTAGGTCGTATTTTCGGGGAAACACAGTATTTTAATTCATTTTAAAAACATTTGACTTGGCTCCACTGACCGAGGCTATCCAGGCACATGTAGAGATAATATTTAAAGTCCTTACTGAGTGAGAGTATTTGCATTTTCAGTTTTATGAAACGGAACAGCAAGTCCTGATGGTTTTAGCCCTAGAGGGGAGCCAAGTCAAACCGGTGGCTGCGTATTTCCGAGAAGACAAAATGGTGAATTTTAGACTAAATGGATGTTTTCCACTCCAGCATTGGGAAAATTTATGATTTGCTGGCGTTTTGACGTAGCTTTGTGTTTTCTCAGTACTTTGGACCATAATCCTCCAAACCTTGGCCTGGGGATAATGGTGTTGCAGATCCATCAAGGGTAAAAAGATGGGAGAAATTATACCACGGGTGTAATAAATATGCAGGGGTTAGGAAATGAGGGCCTTGATTAAATCTGAAAGGCAAAAGTTCAGACTGAGTTAAAACTGAATAATCCCACAGTTTGAACGCATCCTTTCTACCGATGGTGACGTACCCAGAATAGGCCGTAACCAGGTTAGTAAGCAATTCAACAGGTATATTTGCAGAGCAGGTTAAACCTCGGTTTCTTGGTGCAATGCACTAATTCACATTTTGCAGCAGTCCTGCACAGGAGTAGATTTTTAAGTTTTGAAGATTATGCACGTGTCTAAATTTAAAGGGCCAGACTCAGGTAAAACACAAATAGACGCATACTCAGCCTGTCTTCTTTTCTAAGTTCATGCCTTTCCCATGTTACACGTGTGATCAGCCTCTCCACCAAGGGGGTAGCTCGGGATGGTCTTTGGGGAGATCCAACACACGCACAGAACTGCAGGGCACGGTGGGATGATGGTGCTATCATGGGTTAAGGGGTGGCTGGGTGAATTAAGCCACGTTTTTGCGATTCGGATCTCTTGTTACTCACCGCACACAACTTTGTTGTACAATTTTTGCAATAAAAAGATTTTTCAGTGAATTGCTGTCTTGATGGTACTCTGGTGGGGGGGGCATGGAGCAGCATCTGGCAAGCAGCAGCTTTGGAGGATAATAGAAAATCCCCACCCCCCCAACCTTTCCAGAGCACTGAAAAAGAATTAAATGAATATTGTTTCCAGATGGTAAGATTGGCATGTGCTGCGAATAAATCTGATTTTGGCTGGGCTGGGAAAGATTAACACTGGAGACTAAGGTAGCTTAACTTTGGGCACTTTTGAGACAGGTGGACTTCAACTCCCAGAATTTCCCAGCCAGCATTTGGACTTTCATTCTTAAGAATTCTCCAGTCAGCATTTGGACCAACTCCCAGAATTCCCCAGCCAAACAAGCTGAAAGAGCCTTGGTGGCGCAGCAGACTAAAGCGCTGTTAAGTAACACCAGCTGCCTGCAATTACTGCGAGTTCGAATCTCACCAGGCTCAAGGTTGACTCAGCCTTCCATCCTTCCGAAGTAGGTAAAATGAGGACCCCGATTGTGGGGGCAATAAGCTGACTTTGTATAAAAAAGACCACTGCTTAGGGGGGGTCAAAAGCCCTACTAAGCAGGTATATACAAAAGTATGAAGGCTATTGCTTAACGCATTGTAAGCCCTGAGTCTCCGGAGAAGGGAGGCATATAAATCAAACCAATAAATAATAATAAATCCACCAAAGTTGCTGAGGTTGAGAAACACCTCAAAACCCGAGTTCGAGTTCCACCAGCACCTATGGAATTGCAAGGGGTGGAGTGGGGTGGAATTGGGGGTAATTCACCCTCGGCCGTGGGCTACCTTTGCAAGGTGGGCAGAAAATGATAGAAGGGGGTCCTGTATGCAGCACCGGGACAAAGGGGATGCGAAATAAAGCACCCAGTTCCATCCGGTGGCAGCATGTAAATAAGCGGTGATGTTTGTGCAGTGATGTGGCTGTGAACGTTTGGTGCCACTGTGGTTGTGGGTCCTCGGATGGCCTCTAAAATTGCCCCTTTCAACAACAGGAAGTTTGCTGTTAGCGTGTGCACATCCGCCTCCCTCTGCTGGGCGTTTGAGTGGATAGGAAGAGCTGAAAAAGACCCCCTCCTTCTCCACTGCCCCACGTTCCTTCATTCCAGAATGCAAAGATGATTTACAAGTGGTCCTCGATTTATGACCACAATGGAGCTCAAAACCACCGTTGCGAAGCAAAACTGTTTTCAAGTGAATTTTTTGCCAGTCGTTAAGTGAAACACCGGTGGTTAAAGTTGGTAACACGGTTGTTAAATGAAATGGCCTCCCCACTCACGTGGCTTGTCAGGAGGTCTCCAAAAGGGGATCACGTGATCTGGGATACGGCAACCGTCGTAAATCTGAATCGGATGCCAAACAGCTGTATTTTGTTGTGGGATGTTGCGATGGTCAGAATTATAAAAAATATTCAAAACCCCACTTTTTCCAGTGCCATTGTAACTTTTGATCGGTCACTAAATTTTTGGTTGTAATTGAGGATTTGATCTGTGAAAAGCATTACTTAATTGGGCTAAGGTACAGTCGGGGCCAAAATTTGGTTTGGGAAGAATTAAACTAGGTTTCTGACAGTCAAGCTCTCAGTCCTGAGAGCGGGTAAAAGAAAGACCATTTTCTTGTTGGCTTTTAAAAATTTTATTAAGAGATGTTTGGTTTTTCTATAGAACTTCCAAGGTTTTAAATCAAAAACCTGCAAGGAAAAGGAAAAAAATATATATATCAGGGAGTAGAAAGAACTCTTGGGGAGGCAAAGCCTATTTTTATTCTTCCATAAATACAAATTTTGTCTTAATTCTTTCGGAATGACATGCAGCCAATATCGTCCATGGAGCTCGCTTCCCTAAACTGGTGCCCTTAAGATGTCCTTGCATGGCATATACTCCCACTGAAAGTATTTTCTTCCCTTCTATTACTAATTCAATCATTATATATCTTCCTTGTGGATCTGCTTCAATTAATTTAGCCATTAAATCTGTTCTTAGGTATAGAACTATACCATTTTTCTTCTCAGGAGCTGATGCAACAAAATGTTTGCCCAGTCTATCAGATATTTCTGATCCCTTGTTCTAATGTATGTTTCTTGCAAACAAATTACATCATTTTTAAACTGTTTCAAATAGTGAAATATTTTCTTCCTCTTTTGTGGTGCATTTAAGCCATTTAACATTCCAGGTCAAAAATTTATTTGCCATCCTTGGCCCCTCAAAGCTAAGCCACCAACGCTACTTTCAAGCCATGTTCTGGGGTAAGACGACCAAGGACACAAATACCCAGAACAATTTAAATCGGGTCCTTTATCTGCCTCTGATAAAAAGGGGAACTTGTGCCTATAGAAGAGAAACTCTATAGATCAGGGTTGAATTGTGGGGTCCTTGGTGCTCCCTGAGCTGAGTTGTTTCCTTGTAGACGTTTCATGACCCAACTAGGGAACATCATCAGTGTTAGAAGGGGTTGGAGTTGGAGGACGACTGTGGGGTCCTTGGTGCTCTCTGAACTTGGTTGTTTCCTTGCAAATGTTTCATGATCCGACTAGGGAACATCTTCAGTTATAGAAGGGCGTTGGGTTTGCTCTTTTTATAGTCAAGTAGCTTGTTCGTAGAGAGCAAACCCCATTCCCTTTTAGCACTGATGATGTTCCCTAGTTGGGTCATGAAACGTGTTAGGATATGGTGTTAAGTCTAACAAGTTATCCAGGCAATATATGTGTTCTATAACTTTAAATGTAATACTGAGTAATTGTACTGTTGAGTCATTGTAATGACTAATGACTGCTGACTGAATGCTGACTGCAATTATCATAATTGTACTGTTGAGTCATTGCACTGCTGACTTCACTTATCTTAAGTGGATAATTACTAGTGTAAACTGTATATAGGGAGGAAGCCGAGCTATAGTCATTGTTGGACCTGCTCTCATCATTGCTTGACTTGCTGCTTGACTTGTTGGTTGGAACTGTTACCTTTGTGTGAAGAAGCTCTCATCGTGGATAGATATGCTGCCATCGTGATTTGTTACCAGCGTTGAACTGCTGTTTGTCTGGTAAGAAGATATCTGTAACTTCGGACTGATTTGAATGGCTAAAGACTTGGATCGATAAAAAGACTATGCAATTGTTTTTCACTACAAAGTAAAAGCTTTGTTAAACCAGTTTGTATGTATTGTATTCATTGCTCTCAGTACCGTTTCTTTGTGCACTTACTCTGCTGGTTGGTAACACAACAATATCCTTAACATAACGTCTGCAAGAAAACAACCCAGCTCAGAGAGCACCAAGGACCCCACAGTGGTCTGCAAAGAGTACAATCCTTTTCCTCCTCCTCCACAAACCCCACTTCCCTCTAATGCTGATGTTACCTAATTGGGTCATGAAACGTCTATAAGAAAACCACCAACCTCAGAGAGACCAAGGACCCCCCCAGTCCTCCTCCTCCACTCTGCAAACTCCACTCCCTTATTAGCACTGATGAGACTACCTAGTTGGGTAAGAAAACAACCCGGCTCAGAGAGCTCCAAGGACCGTACAAGGTTGCTTCATCCTCCTCAGACCCTTACCTCTTACGCCGTGGGCACAGGCTGGGGCATGGGAGGCTGCTGCTCCGGCTTGGTGCCCTTCTGCTCCGAGATGGGGGTGGTGGGCAGAATCTCTTCTTTGGGCTCCACGATGCTGACGTGGTCCGGCAGGGGCTTCTTGGGCCCAATCTTCCCACTGGGATCCCAGGGCAACATGATCTTCACCTTAATACCCAGCACACCTGCAAAAAAAAATAAAAAATAAAATGGTGAGGCATCGAGACAGGATCGTTTGGCTTTGCAAGCTCAAATTTAACTATCTTGCTTAGCGGCAGAAATTTTGTGAGCCATGGTAGCAGCAGTGGTTAGAATGCAGCATTGCAAGGAAGCTCTGCCCGCTACCAGCAGTTCGATCCTGGCCGGCTCAAGGTTGACTCAGCCTTCCATCCTTCCGAGGTGAATAAAATGAGGACCCAGATTGTTGGGGGGCATTATGATGACTCCGTTAACCCCTTAGAGAGGGCTGGAAAGCCCTGTGAAGAGGTATATAAGTCTAAGGTACATTGCTAAATCTAGCTGTAAGTCGAGAACTACCTATATAGTAGCAATAATAAACTCTTCTATGATTTGAATTCAACAAATGCTCTGGGTTGTTTACACCTGAGAGTAGCTCTGCAGACGTTCCTTGAGGGCAGGGCTCACAAGGGAGAAGAAAGGGGCAGGGGCTTCCAAAATCTGAGCTGAACAGAGCTGCTTGGGAGGTCTCTCTTGCCTTACCCTGCCTGAGGAGGACGTGGCGCACGGCAGTGTCCACATAGTAGTTGACGGGGTCCCCGCTGTGGATCATCAACCCATCCACAAACTTCATGGACTTGGCGCGCTGGCCACGGAGTTTGCCCGACACAACCACTTCGCAACCCTTGGCTCCGCTTTCCATGATGAAACGGAGGACGCCGTAACACGCCCTGCGCATAGACAGAAGACACGAGTGAGAATTTGGGACTATTTAGATATAAACACAAGAGTGAGGAACCCTCTAAGTGTTATTTAATTAAAATTTAAAAATGATCAGATAGGGCACATTCACATCCTATTTCAGCAAAAAGGAACCGCAGAGGTAAAATACCAAACACGGGAGTATAAAATCCGAAAGCTTAATAGAAAGATTACGAACGTATCTTAAGTTGCAAATATAAATTCTTAGTTCATTTGTTGCAGCTATGCCATCAGCAAAATCTCCATTAAAGGCTTTGTTTTTGACACTGTCACAGTTATGTTGGAGAGTTCGTTTTTCAGCCCCACAAGTCACAATTTGTTGACGGTATTTTGCCCCACTGATAGAAGGCATTGGCGCATCTACCAGGACCAGTGAGAATTCAATTTGCCTGGCTTGAGAGTAAATCTAAAACGTAAGGGATATTTTGTCATGAAACCGAATTGGGAATAGAAGTTATTATAATTCAGATAAGGATGCAAGTTAAGATAGAGATAGAACTAGAATTTGTGCATGGAAGTTAATTAGGATGGAGATACCGATGTAGAAAAGCTGTTACTAATGTTTAAGTTTTGATGTGTTTTGTTTTTGTTGTGTGTTATGGTTTTCTATTTTTTGCTCTTTTCTATTTTTTGTACTGTGTAATGTTTGAAAATTTAATAAATATTTTTCTTTTTTTTTAAAAAAAGAAAATTCAATTTAGTGTTGTCTAAATTGCACGGGGCTGGTTGAACATTTCCAAACAAATATTAATAAAAATCAATTTTTGTTGTGTGTTATGGTTTTCTATTTTTTGCTCTTTTCTATTTTTTGTACTGTGTAATGTTTGAAAATTTAATAAATATTTTTCTTTTTTTAAAAAAAAAAGAAAATTCAATTTACTGTTGTCTAAATTGCACGGGGCTGGTTGAACATTTCCAAACAAATATTAATAAAAATCAATTTTTGTTGTGTGTTATGGTTTTCTATTTTTTGCTCTTTTCTATTTTTTGTACTGTGTAATGTTTGAAAATTTAATAAATATTTTTCTTTTTTTTAAAAAAAAGAAAATTCAATTTAGTGTTGTCTAAATTGCACGGGGCTGGTTGAACATTTCCAAACAAATATTAATAAAAATCAATTAATTAAAATTTCAATGTAAGCAAGAGGGTCTTTTCAAGAGCTTCCCTTCTCAGACAAATGCCTCTTGTTCATCCAATGACCGGACCTCCTCCTTTTGCCAAAGCCACCAACACAGGGCCACAGAACGTGGCACGGTATCGCTGAGCCCGGGCAGGAGGAGGCCCCGTTTCTGACTCGTCATCGTATCATCACAGAAGGGATTTCTTGGGCTTCCAAAACAGGCAGCCGAGAACAGCTCCGTCACGAGCGACAAGACCCCCAAAAGAAGTGTGGTGGATTTCTTCTTTTAAGCACACAACACAACTTTTAAAAGAAGCCAGCGATATGTCCACTACACCAGGGGGTCTCCAACCTTGGCAACTTTAAGCCTTGTGGACTTCAACTCCCAGAATTCCCCAGCCAGCTTCGCTGCACTAGACACCCGAGTTGCGTCTTTGTTGAAGGCCAAGGGAAATGGGTACATTCAAAGTCCATCATGCTGAAGTTGCACAAAAACCTACAAGATGACAGATTAAAACAGAAAGCTCAGATCTGGTTTTGGCCCGATGCTCACCTACGCACGGCAAGGCCTCCGAGAAGCTTGTACCGCAGGGATTCGGCTTGAGCAATGGCACACAATCCTCGGGTGGCCACTTTCTCGGCATAGAGCTGCGGGAGAGAGAGGGAGAGGGAGAGGGAGAGGGAGAGGGAGGGAGAGAGAGAGAGAGAGAGAGAGAGAGTAACACGCTTCACAAACACATCACAGGCAGGAGGAGTTAACTAATCTCTGCTAAAAAAAATCCTTTTTTGTTGCTTTGTAGTTAGTGGAAATTATTTACCTTCCCCCTAGGGAAGAAACAGATGGTCCTTGACTTACAACCATTCGTTTAGTGACCGTTGCAATGGTGTTAGGAAATGATTATTATCTACCTTGTTGGTTTGGCAATATATAAACCATCAATATAGCTTTAAGACTGCTGTATTGCATCATACTGTGTCGTGATTGGTTAGTTCTGTAGCCAATCTCCTTAAGAGGCAGCTAGAAACATGGTTTGTTTCTCTTTGCTGTTCTTGCTCTCTGATATCTCTCTATGCTACTGTTTGCAAATCTGGAAGAACTGTTTATTGTGAATGACTACGAGGACTGGTAAGAAGACCTTGTTATTGGATTATCCCTGGACTTTCGTTTTGCTATCTCCTGCTTTATATGTGTATGACCTGGACTATTTATTGGACTGTGCCTTACTCTTCCCTGAAAGTAAACACTACTCAGTGCATCTGTGTGTTGGCTGTGTTTATTCGTAATTACTCTCAATCGCTTTCAGGTGCACACCCTTGCTACTCAAGGGTTACTCTGCGAATTCCTTAACAAATGGCACTGAAAAGGATGACCTATAGCCATTTTGCACACTTTATGACCACAAGGCCTAAGCAAGACAGCGGTTAAAGGGAATTTTGCTCCATTTTGCAATCTTTCTTGCCACAGTTCAGTGAATCACTGCGGTTGTTAAGTTAGCAACCTGGCTGTTAAGTACATCTGGTTTTCCCCACTGAGTTTGCTTGTCAGAAGATCGCAAAAGGGGATCATTTGACCCCAGGATACTGCAACTGTCAGATGCCAAGCATCGGTATTTGGACGACAGGGATACTTGCAACTGTCTTAAGTGTGAAAAACAGTCATAAATCACTTTTTTCCCTCCATTACACTGTAACTTTGGTCACTAAGTGAAGAGTTTTAAGTTGAGGTTTATCTGTAAAGAAATTTTAGTTTCCTTTGACAGGGGATGTTTTCAATACCCGCCTTTTAAATCCAACGCTCAGCACACAACTGGACATAGACAATACGGGTAGTCCTTGACTTACAACAGTTCTTTAGCGACCATTCAAATGGCACTGAAAAAAGTGACTTATGACCGTTTTTGTTGTGGCCCGTCAGCGGCCTGTGCAGCTAGTAGCTGATTCCGACAGCGAGGAGGCTGGTGTGGTGCTACGCCAGCAGCCTGTGCAGCTGGCACTCGAGTCGGACAATGAGGAGGCTGGAGAAGATGTGGGGCCAGAGGCGGGGACTCACCAGGGCCTTCAGAACCTCCAGAAGCTTCCATGGTGAAGAGGAAGAAGAGGAGGAGCCTCTTCTCGATGCACGGGTGTGCAGAGCTGCCAAAAGGCAGGAGTGGCTCCTCAGGAGGAGGTCTCCTCGAGAGTAAGGCTTGGGGCTAATTGGCCACTCCCTTAGCCTATTTAAGGAGGAATGCCAATTGAAGCAATTTGCAGGGAACAACTTCGTTCACTCTCCTTCGTGTCTTGATCTTAGTTCTCTGCAAATTGCTTCTGGGCATTCTGCCAACCCTAGTAAGATTACGATTATTTATTCTGTGGATTCTTGTAGGCTGTTAAGAAAGTTAATTAACAGCCTTTGTTTGAAAAAGACTGATTTAATTTAGTAAACTAAGGTTTGTACAGACTTCGTGTGTGCTGTGTTCTTTGCTGGGTCCGTAGCTGGGGCAGAACAGTTTTTCAGAGTTATGACCTTTGCAGCATCCCCATGGTCATGTGATCAAAATTTAGAGGCTTGGCAATTGGTTCATACTTATGACCTTTGCTGTGTCCTGGGGTCACGTGATCCCCTTTTGTGATGAGCGAAGTCAACGGGGAAGCCAGATTCGCTTAACGACCGTGTTTCTAACTTAACAACTGCAGTGATTCACTTAACGACTGTGGCAAGAAAGGTCCTAAAATGGGGCAAAACTCACTTAACGGCTCACTTAAGAGCAGAAATTTTGGGCTCAATTGTGGTCGTAAATCGAGGAGTACCTGTAAACAGCCCATTAAAAGCCACGACTGAACTGCTTGTGGCTTTTAAATTCACATTAAGTAATCCTGCCTGTCCCTTCTCAGACAAATGCCTCAAGTTCATCCAGTGAGTAGGACACCCTTGTCAGAGTCAACCAGCAAAGTGCCACAGAACGTGGCCCCAGGCTGTTGGCTCTGAGCAAGAGGGTGTCCATTTCTGACTCGTCATCGTATCGTCACTGAAGGGAAGATAAGCGCTTAAGGCAAGAGTTTTTCACATTCGGCAAATTTTAAAATTGGGTGGACTTCAACTCCCAGAATGCCCCAGCTAGCACAGGGGCCCCAGTGTTACCTCCACACTGGCCTCCGGGAAGCCAAATCGCTTCTGAACCACGGCCGTCAGCTCGCGAATCCGGCGTCCTTTCTCTCCCAAAACGTTCTGAGTTCTGAAACGCAAAAGGCAAAGATTGGCATTAGATCAATTCCGCCAGAATAAACTCGGAAAATTTCTAGTATTTAATATTTTTAGATCTAGCCTGCATTTCACTGCTGGAATAAATTAGGAGCCTTGGTAGTACAGTGGTTTAAAGCACCCTGTTATTAACACAGCTGCCTGCAATTACTGCAGGTTTGAATCTTGCCAGGCTCAAGGTTGACTCAGCCTTCCATCCTTTCTAAGGTAGGTAAATTGAGGACCCAGTTTGTGGGGGCAATAAGCTGACTTTGTATAAATATACAAAAGGATGAAGGCTATTGCTTAATGCACTGTAAGCTGCCCTGAGTCTCCGGAGAAGGGCGGCATATAAATCAAATTAAAAAAAAAATTATCTGATTCGATCCAACTTTTGGATCGAGGGGTTCACAAAATCATTTCTTCTGCTCGATTCCGACAACTTGCGTACATCTAGGCTGTATTTACATTCTCTCGTTGACTGCAGCTGTTTTATACCTGCCTCCCACGGTTGTAAATTAGATCATCACGTACTTGGCCCACCCAATATGATGACTTTTGCAATGATAATTAAGTGAGTGGGGAGGTTCTATCTAAACTCGAGAGGTAAACGCTGCCTTTTCAGCAAAAATCACAGTACATTTATGTAACTGCAGGATTTTGCGAACAGTCAAATATGTAGGCCAATTTTTTAGAATCTAAAATGCAGTCACAGGACTGCTGAGGTGCGAAGGGGGGGGGAAAGGGAAGGATACAGCCACCCGAATTTTGGAACCTCTATGGGGAGGGTCCTTTGTAATTTAAACAGCCACCAATTGAGTCATAAGTGAAGGACTCCATCCATCCATCTATCGTGTTTCCCCGAAAATAAGACCCTGTCTTATATTTTTTTGAACCCCGAAATAAGCGCTTGGCCTTATTTTCGGGGAGGTCTTATTATTTTGGGGCGCATGGAGGAAGCCAGAGAAAATGGCGGGGACCAGCTGCGCTTCATTTAAACATTTTCAGGGAGGGCTTATTGCATACGCTCAAAAGCATGATTGGGCTTATTATCAGGGGATGTCTTATTTTAGGGGAAACAGGGTATCTCTCTATCTCTATCTCTCTATCTACATCCATCTATCTATCTGTCCTTCTGTCCATCCACCTACTTACCTAATTTTGAGAGAGCTCAGCTCACAAGCAAGACTCCTACAAACACCTGTTCAAGACTGTCCAAGAGTAGCAACTACCGATAGTAAAAAAAACCCCACAGCTGCTCAGCTACTAACTACTGCAGGGAGAAGGATCATACGATGTCTGCATTAAAATATATGCATTGGTTGCCAACTTCTGAATGGTAATTGAACTGTTTGCTTTTGAATTTTTTTCAGCAGCTCAAGAGAACTTTCTACAACATGTTGTGCGCCAGTTGTGAACTTTCTTGGACTAAGTGTCTGTCTTGCACATAGACACTCGTATCTCAAGTCTGGACTACTGCAATTGACTGGCTGAAGACCATCCATTGCAGGCAGAGACTGCTGGTTAAGTCTGCAGTGGCAAACCAGTTTGTTTCCAGTAGCACCTTTTCTGAGTAAAATTTTATTATGACGCAGATGTTTTTGTGAGCTGATAACTTGCGGCTTTTAATAAAAGTTGTGAGTCAGAGAGTATCCTACAGGGCCCTGATCTGAAGACTACCCACAAACTCAAAAGGTTACAGACTTGCCCATGTAATAACTTTACCCAGCCTTGTATAGTTCAGAGCTGATTATATTTAAGGCCACTTACTTCAAAATAAATTTGCCCATCCCGTAAGATTTGGGACAGAGGCCCTGCTCAGAGTCCCATCTACACCTCCTAGTAGGGCCTTCCCAACTAACACATTAATAACCAGAGTAAGAATGAAGGCAGCTGATGCTCTCAAGGGCGCTTCTTCAGATAATTGGGGGAAGAGCTAATCCACAAAGAGTTTCAGAGATTTTTTTGCAACCATGTGACAGAAGGATCACACGAATGACCTGGTAGCAAGGATGATGATTTCGGTCCTGGTTGGGGTAACACGGACCTCCACCCCGGAGTAGCCATCTTCAGCCAGCTCCCGAGTCAAAAACTCGTTCAGTTCAGCTTTGAAGATGCCATCAGCCACAAACTGGAAACAAAACACAAAAGGGTGAGATACTGAAAATTTTTTTCTTTTCATCATACCTATTTTATGAAGAGAGTCCTGACCAGGTCACGTCTTATATAACTCTATATAATCAAAATCATCATTATAATTTATCTTAATCTTCCCGTTTTTTCCAATCTTTATATCTCTATTTATTTATTTATTTAATCTAATTTTTATACATCCTTTATTACAAATTTATAATTTTTCTCCATCTCTTCGTTTTAACTTCTGCCATATTATTTTCTTTCCATCATTTTTTACCCTTTTCAATTTTATTTTTAAATAACATCACTTTGCGCCTTATGCTTCTTCTCTATTACAATCGCTCCAATTGTTTACTCTCTTCCTTTATTTCTGTAAGGGTCTCTCCCTACCCAATCATAAACAATAAAATATTCATCTTAATTTTCCATTATCATCAAAATGAATGATATTCTTATATTCAATTATTTTCACCTTTCTGTCTGCTGTAGTTTATCACAAACATGTTCTATTCCCCCCACCCCCCCTATTTTTTACATAAATAGTCACTTTCATAATTTCACCGGCACTGGAAAAAAAAGCGACTTATGACTTTTTTCATACAACTGTTTCAGCGTCTCCCTCATCACGTGATCAAAACTGAGACACTTGGCAACGGATTCACCTTTATGACGGTTGTAGGGTCCCATATACCAGAGCAGAGCATTCGAACTACCCATCATTTAAGGCAGAGAGTGAGTCCCCCACCCCCAAATTCCCTTTTGCTCCCTTTTGGGGGTTTGCTCAGGCATCAGTTCAACAGGTTCAGTGGCTAAGACGCTGAGCTTGTCGATCAGAAAGGTTGGCAGTTCGAATCTCTAGTACAGGTCTCCTGCTTGAGCAGGGGGTTGGACTAAATGACCTCCAAGGTCCCCTCCAACTCTGTTACTGTTACATTTGTGTCTTATCCCTGTCTGCCCCGAACACACAAAGCTGGGGTTGTGTGTTGGGGCAAAAATGGTTGTGTCTCTGCCTCAACACACAAACCTTGGTCTGTGCCAATGCCAGACCAGCATTTTAACTGCAGATAGCAGTTAAATGTTGGTCTGGCACTGGAGAGACGCAGGTTCGAGTCCTCCCTTCAGCTACAGATGGTCGGCCTGGCACTCTTAAGCCTATTAGCCCCATTTCACAGGGGGGGGGAAAACTGACTATAGACATTTCTTTGAAACTCCTAAAGCAACTTTTTCAATCTTGGCAACTTTTTAAAATGGGTGGACTCCCAACTCCTACAACCCCCCCCCCCCACACTCCCCAGCCTATTCCTGGGCTTTGGAAACCCCACCCCCAAGTGTCTCTGGGCCTCTGTCTCCGCCCACAGCCTCCCTCACAGGGCTGTTGTTCAATTCAATTCATGTGCAATGAGATGGGTTGAGCTCCCTCAGTGCACACCCCCCCCCCCCTTTCAACACAATACAACTCACAGTGCAAACAGAAAATCCCTAACCCAGGGGTGGGCAAATGTGGCCCTTTTTACAACCTGTGGACTTCAACTCCCAGAATTCCTGAGACAGCGAGCTGTCTCAGGAATTCTGGGAGTTGAAGTCCACAGGTTGTAAAAAGGGCCACATTTGCCCCCCCCTCCCACTGTCCTAACCCAATAAATAACATTAACCAAATCCTATTGCACCAGCGTGAAGCTGGATGCGAGGGCTCAGGTTCAAATCCAGATTCAGACCCTCTCTAGCCTACCTGGCAGGGCTGTTGTGGAGGAAAGTATGTCCCATGCTGCACTCCTATAATAATACCTAGACATAATAAGCACGTGCTTTAAGCTATCGGGCAGCTTCCGGTCCCGGCCGGCCCGTCTAGCCTCGGTCTCGTTGCCTTTTCGGCCCAGCTAGACCCAACTAGGATTTGGGCCGGAGCCGCGGAGAGATGGAGGGGGGGGGGTGGCTCAGTCTCAATCCACTCGCATCCGTGGGTCCCGCCGTCGCACCGACCCACCTAGCCGGCCTCACCCCGCCGCTCGACCCGCTGCGCCTTCTCCGGCCCGTATTTCTTCCCCCGCCGCCCGGCCACAAGGCTCCACAAGGCCCCCGAAAAAAACCTCACCTTTCGCTTCTTGGAGATCTGTACCGCCATCTTGAGCCGCGCCGCTCTGGCGAAAAAAAGAGGCGGTTTCCGCCGGCGCACAGGACTATAGGGTTGTTCTGACGCTCGTCATTGGCCAGCTGGCGTCATGTGGACGGAAAGGACCGCGAGGCATGCTGGGAAGTGTAGTTGACGCTGTTTGAGAGACGGCTGCTTGAAGTTCATGATTCTTCCCTGCTTCCCATTGGTTGAGCTGTTTAGGGGGTTTTTTGGGGGGGAGGGGGGGAATGTAGGCTGATGTTGAACTTTAATTGGGCGTTGAGATAATAATAATAATAATAATAATAATAATAATAATAATAATAATAATAATAATAATAATAATAATAATAATAATAATAATAATAATATTGAACATTATGAACCACCACCAAATCATCATTACAATCAACAATTTGACCTCTGCTTATGGGAAGGAAGAGGAATAAACAGATAGAGCTTCCATGTGCAGCTGCAGTATACCTGTGACATTTTTTTTGTCAAGGTTTTTTTTTTTTTTAAAAAAAATTCATTCAACTTGTCTAATCTCCCATCTCACCTAAGTGATTCTGACAATAAGATTGTTATAATCACTTATGTGAGATGGGAGGTTATGGGAGGATAATTTTCATTTATTTTTATTTTATTTCGAATTTATATACCGCACCTTCTCCCGAAGAACTCAGGGCGGTGTACAGCCAGATAAAAACATACAATACAAACATTAAAAACGATTAAAAGGATATATATTAATTTGGCCCCAATTTAAGATAACAAACCAATTAAAAAATTAAAAATATGTTAAAAAATATGTTAAGCCAGCCCGGCTTGCTGAAAAAAGAAAGTTTTAAGGGCACGGTGGAAGGCACCGAGGTCTAATAAGAAATGCCCCCGCTAAATTTAGAGAAATGGCAAAAATTGTGGTTGCAAAATTATACATTGACAATGTCTACACCATATAAGGAGAATTTGTATAAGAAGTTTTACAGGTGGCATCTACCCCGACGAGAATAGCCAGAATATTCAAGAACAAATTGGAGAAATGTTGGAAATGTCATCAGACTCCAGGATCATATTACCATATGTGGTGGACATGCGTAGAAGCTAAAAGAAATTGGACTAAAATCTACACGTGGTTGGAAAAAATGACAAAGAAACACATTGACTTTAAACCTGAGATATTTTTATTAGGGATTTTACCAGAAACATATAACAGAGAATTTAGATACTTAATTGTGTATGTTTGAACAGCGGCTTGAATTATATTGGCTAAAAATTGGAAAATGGAGAAAATACCTACGGAAGAGGAAGTTATTCAGAAAATTATGGAATGTGCTGAAATGAGTAAACTGACATTTGAAATTATTATATGTATATGAAATCTTAATCTGTTCACCTCCCTGAGTCCCTCGGGAGAATAGAAATTAAATAAATAAATAAATAAATAAATAAATAAATAAATAAATAAATAAATAAATAAATAAATAAATTAGAGAACAGGAAGACAAACAGTATTATATGATACGGGATTTATTTTATCAATGGCTAGATAATAAAGCATGGAAATGAAGTATGAAATATGAAATAAATATAATGATAAAATATATGAAGCGATTTTTTTTATGGGAGACAGCCCACTGTTAAATAATTGTTAAATGAGAATAATAGCACAAAGGGATATAAAAAATGGTCAAATAAGAGAAATTAAATATGTTATAAATTTTGCATATGGGATTAAGCACAAAAGAATTGTAACCGATCGACACACTTTTTGTGTGATTGTAATGGATGATGGTTGTTTTATGTTTTGTTATGTTTAAAAATAAAAAAAAATCAAAAAAAGAAGAAGAAAGAAATGCCCCCGCTGTATTCTTTCCCCCATCCATGCATTTTCAATATGCGGTGTTATCATCTCAACAGCACCCAGGCTAGTCGCGCATTTTATTTTTATTATTTTTTTAAAAAGATTTTTAAGCCCGCCTAAGTGAGATACTGTGTGACTCTAGGGTTTCCTGCTTGAGCAGGGTTGGACTAGAAGACCTCCGAGGTCCCTTCCAACTCTGTTATTATTTTCTCTCATGCGAGAGAAGTCAAATTTATCCATCCCTCCAAAATCTTTCAGCTTTGCCAACATTCCTTCCTAGTGGGGAGTGTTGAATCTTCCTAGCTTTGTGCAAGCAATAATCCGAGGGAGCCTTGGTGCTCTCTGAGCTTGGTTGTTTTCTTGCAGACTTTTAATTACCCAACTAGGTAACATCACCAGTGCTAGGAGGGAGTGGGATTGGTAGAGAAGGAGAAAAGGAGGAGGGGGAGAAGGAGGACTGTGGTGTCGAAGCGTGAATCAGCCTCGTTCCCCCCCTGGGGAAACTGTAATTAATTAGAGGTGAATGGATCTTGTTTTCCATGCTGTATACTTTCAAAGAAAGAAAACCCAAAGTATATATTCTAATAAGGATTTTATTATAAAGAAATAAAACAAACTTACTAACTACATCGTTACCGGACAAAAGAAAAAGATCAGGAAGTTAGAAAAGAAAGAATGTAGACATGCTCAGTAGTCCAATGTCTCACAAGACAGACTCATCTCTATTGCTACAGAGACGTGATAAAGTCCTCTGGCAGGCTACCGTAAGTCTTAGGATGGAAGCTCAGCTGACAAATACATAACGCAGTGACATGTGAGGTCCTTGGTGCTCTCTGAGCTTGGTGGTTTTCTCGGAGACGTTTCATGACCCAACCAGGGAACATCATCAATGCCAGAAGGGAATGGGGTTTGTGGAGTTGAAGGAAGGTGCGGGAGGAAGAGGAGGAGGAGGAAAACTGGTGGTAGAGAAGGAGGAGAACTGGGGGGGTGCTTGGTGCGATCTGTGTTGGATGGTTTTCTTGCAGGCATTTCATTACCCAAACTTAGTGCTAGTCCCATTAGCTACTAGCACTGATGATGTTACCTACTTGGGCAATGAAATGTCTGCAAGAAAACACCAAGCTCAGAGAGCAATGAGGAACCCCAATAGTTTTCCTCCTTCTCTATCAGCACTCCTCCTCCTCCCCTCTGCAAACTCAACTCTCTTCTGGCACTGATGATGTTCCCTAGTTGGGTCAAGAAACGTCTGCAAGAAAACCACAGCCCCAAGGAACCCTCATTTCAACCCTGAGCTACAAAATATTCTCCTTTATTGGTATACAATAATATTTATTGGTTCGATTTATATGCCGCCCTTTCTCCGGAGACTCAGGGCGGCTTACAATGCTTTTAAGCAATAGCCTTCATACTTTTGTATATACCTGCTTAGTAGGGCTTTCGGCCCCCCCTAAGCGGTGTTCTTTTTTATACAAAGTCAGCTTATTTCCCCCACAATCCAGTCCTCATTTTACCTACCTAGAAAGGATGGAAGGCTGAGTCAACCTTGAGCCTGGTGAGATTTGAACTCGCAGTAATTGCAGGCAGCTGGCAACTAAGTGCTACTTTAACAGCGTTTTAGTCCGCTGCACCACCAAGGCTCATGCACTGCTCTGATCACACGCTGACAAGACAGGTATCCTTCTATGTTTCAAGAAAACATCTGGATGCTGACGGAAGACCAAAAAAAAAAAAAGAGCACGATTTGCAGTTGTGACCACAGGAGGGCACAGTTGGATCACGGAAAAAGGAGGCGGCCCAGAGCTGTCCAGCAACCTTAGAAGCTATATGGGGAGCCCCATGTGCCCAACTCACTCCCAATGGGGCTCATGAAACCGACCCATTTCTTCAGTTAGCGCTTCTTGTTATGCTAGCCCTGCTCCCACATCTTATGTCTAAATTAGCTTTTTTCGTATTTTTTTTTTTAAAAAACTAAAGTCAGGGATCTCCAATCTTGGCAACTTTAAGCCTGGCGGACTTCAACTCCCAGAATTCCCCAGCCAGCAAAGCTGCCAGCAAAGTTGTCAAGGTTGGAGACCCCTGGCTTAGATGACCCTTCTGGTCTCTTCCAACTCTATCATTCATGGCTGGCTGGGGAATTCTGGGAGTTGAAGTCCGCCCAGCTTAAAGTTGCCAAGGTTGGAGACCCCTGACGTAGATGACCCTTCTGGTCTCTTCCAACTCTATCATTCATGGCTGGCTGGGGAATTCTGGGAGTTGAAGTCCTCCAGGCTTAAAGTTGCCAAGGTTGGAGACCCCTGACTTAGATGACCCTTCTGGTCTCTTCCAACTCTATCATTCATGGCTAGCTGTGGAATTCTGGGAGTTGAAGTCCGCCCGGCTTAAAGTTGCCAAGGTTGGAGACCCCTGACGTAGATGACCCTTCTGGTCTCTTCCAACTCTATCATTCATGGCTGGCTGGGGAATTCTGGGAGTTGAAGTCCTCCAGGCTTAAAGTTGCCAAGGTTGGAGACCCCTGACTTAGATGACCCTTCTGGTCTCTTCCAACTCTATCATTCATGGCTAGCTGTGGAATTCTGGGAGTTGAAGTCCGCCCGGCTTAAAGTTGCCAAGGTTGGAGACCCCTGACGTAGATGACCCTTCTGGTCTCTTCCAACTCTATCATTCATGGCTGGCTGGGGAATTCTGGGAGTTGAAGTCCTCCAGGTTTAAAGTTGCCAAGGTTGGAGACCCCTGACTTAGATGACCCTTCTGGTCTCTTCCAACTCTATCATTCATGGCTAGCTGTGGAATTCTGGGAGTTGAAGTCCGCCCGGCTTAAAGTTGCCAAGGTTGGAGACCCCTGGACTAGATAAATGTCTATGGAGATTTTTAACCATCCAGGTCATGGTTATCTCAAAGGTGCTTCCCCCACCCCCACCTCAAAAAAAAAAAAAAAGGCAACTGGACTTTTTGGGGTTTTTCCTTTGAAAACCTTTAGGTTCTCCTCCAAGTAGCTTCTTCAGTTCTGAGAATTGAAATGTTCTCAAAGAGAAAAAAACCCCCAAGAAAATCCAATTGTCTTTTGGGGAAAAAAAGCCCCTTTGTGATTAGAATAGAACAGAATAAGGCTGGTGTGGGACCTTAGAGGTCTTCTAGTCCAACCCCTACTCAGGCAGGAAACCCTATTATACCATTTCAGACAAAGCACTGTCCAATCTCTTCTTTAAAATGTCCAGTGTTGGAGCACCCACAACTTCTGGTGGCAAGGGGTTCCACTGGTTAATTGTCCTCCCTGTTAGGAAATTTCTCCTTAGTTCCAAGTTGTTTCTCTCTTTGATGAGTTTCCATCCGTTGCTTCTTGTCCTACATTAGGTACTTTGGAGAATAAATTGACCTCCTCTTCTCTGGGGCAACTCCTCAAATATTGGAACACTGTTATCATGTTGTCGTCTCGTCGTTGGGAGTGGGGAGGGAATGGAGATTTTGCAGGATCCTTCCCCTGGAGTGAGGAGGGAATGGGGATTTTGCAATGTCCTTCCCCTGGAGTGGGGTGGGAATGGGGATTTTGCAGTATCCTTCCCCTGGAGTGAGGAGGGAATGGGGATTTTGCAATATTCTTCCCCTGGAGTGGGGTGGGAATGGGTATTTTGCAGTATCCTTCCCCTTCCACGCCCATCAAGCCATGCCCACAGAACCGGTAGTATTAAAAATTGAATTTGCTCTTTAGATAAAGGAAAGGGGCAAAAAGTATAAAGCAGCAGCTTCCAATCTTCTTTATCAAATAAATACAAATAAATTTATTGTCTCCCCTCCAGTGGTGAAATTCAAATTTTTTAACTACTGGTTCTGTGGGTGTGGCTTGGTGGGCGTGGCAGGGGAAAGATACTGCAAAATCTCCATTCCCACCCCACTCTGGGACCAGCCAGAAGTGGCATTTGCTGGTTCTCCAAACTACTCAAAATTTCCGCCAGAACTGTCAGAACCTGTTGGATTTCACCCCTGGCTCCCCTTCCTCTTTAAGGAGGTTACACCTGAAACCCTTTCTAATCCCCGAATCCATAAAACACCCTTTCATTTATTCCCGTTTTCAGTAAAAAGTCCATAAAAGTATCCAAGTCACTAATAAACGTACTTTGTTGTAGTCTTGCCTAATTAAAAAATAAGTCAGTTTTGCCATACTTGAAAATTAGAAACTTATATGAGACACAGGAAACTGACGGCGGAAAAAGACTCCTGTCAAGTTTGGCCTTTCAGTTATTTTGTTTGTTTTTATAATTATTATTTTTAATTTTTTTAACTTTTATTTATTATAGCAAAATAAGGTGAGTGATGCGGTGGCCTAGAGGTGGAGCTTTGGCCTCATAATCAGGAGGTTGTGAGTTCGATCCTAGGTAGAGGCAGATATTTTTCTCTCTGGGCACTATGAGAATGTCGGACTTCGATGCTAGGGGGAATTCTGGGAGTTGAAGTCCACAAGTCTTACAGTTGCCATATTTGGAGACTGTGGGAATTCTGGGAGTTGAAGTCCACAAGTCTTAGAATGGCCATGTTTGGAGACTGTGGGAATTCTGGGAGTTGAAGTCCACAAGTCTTAAAATGGCCGTGTTTGGAGACTGGGGGAATTCTGGGAATTGAAGTCCACAAGTCTTAAAATGGCCATGTTTGGAGACTGGGGGAATTCTGGGAATTGAAGTCCACAAGTCTTAAAATGGCCATGTTTGGAGACTGGGAGAATTCTGGGAGTTGAAGTCCACAGGTCTTAAAATGGCCATGTTTGGAGACTGTGGGAATTCTGGGAGTTGAAGTCCACAAGTCTTAAAGTGGCCATGTTTGGAGACTGTGGGAATTCTGGGAGTTGAAATCCACAAGTCTTAAAATGGCCGTGTTTGGAGACTGGGGGAATTCTGGGAATTGAAGTCCACAAGTCTTAAAATGGCCATGTTTGGAGACTGGGAGAATTCTGGGAGTTGAAGTCCACAAGTCTTAAAATGGCCATGTTTGGAGACTGGGGGAATTCTGGGAGTTGAAGTCCACAAGTCTTAAAGTGGCCATGTTTGGAGACTGTGGGAATTCTGGGAGTTGAAGTCCACAAGTCTTAAAATGGCCATGTTTGGAGACTGGGGGAATTCTGGGAGTTGAAGTCCACAAGTCTTAAAATGGCCGTGTTTGGAGACTGGGGGAATTCTGGGAATTGAAGTCCACAAGTCTTAAAATGGCCATGTTTGGAGACTGTGGGAATTCTGGGAGTTGAAATCCACAAATCTTAAAATGGCCGTGTTTGGAGACTGGGGGAATTCTGGGAATTGAAGTCCACAAGTCTTAAAATGGCCATGTTTGGAGACTGGGAGAATTCTGGGAGTTGAAGTCCACAGGTCTTAAAATGGCCATGTTTGGAGACTGTGGGAATTCTGGGAGTTGAAATCCACAAATCTTAAAATGGCCGTGTTTGAAGACTGGGGGAATTCTGGGAGTTGAAGTCCACAAGTCTTAAAGTGGCCGTGTTTGGAGACCCCAGGAATAAACGAAGGGATAAATAAACAAATAGAAAGTAAATGCAACGCAGATGTCCTTCTGGTGAAAAGGAAGCTTGCAAAGATGACCACGCTTACGACTTATTATGCAATACCTGATGATTTAAAGCCACTTTTTTTTTTATTATTCAACATTTTATACATAATAAATACAAAGTTACACAGCCAATATAAAGAAAGCATCGGGGAACTGCTTCCAGTTTATTGACACTGTACACGGGGTGATATGTTTTGATTTGCATGCCCTTCTAGGAAGTTTAAAAAGGAGGTTTATTTTACAACCTTTTTTTAAAAAATAAAAATTAGCAGCTCTTACAGGAAATAGTTGGGTTTTTTTTTTTAAAAAAAACCAGAACTCAGGAACTTTCATTTAAATAACGCTTTTCTGAATCGGGGAGAATCTGAGATTAACAGCAAAGACGGACTGATCAAATATATATATATATATTTTTAAATGCAGAGCAACTGGCCAACTTCTGGGAACGTGGGAAGAGTATTATTGTTGGCAAAAACTGTTCTGTTTTTCGCGAAACGTTTTAAAAATGTTTGCACTGAAGTTTTGTCGTTTCTTTTTCCCTCTTAGGAAAAAAAAAACCGATTAAAAAAACTTTCTTTAAGAAGTCCTAATAAACACTTAAAGATCTCGACAGATCCAACAGCACAAAAAAATGCACGCCTCCCACCCACCCCAACCCCTGCCCCCCCCCCAAAAAACCTTTACAGGACTCTGCCAGATACTGGCCCCTGCTGCACAGGAATTGGCTGCATTTTTCATCCCCTCCTTGGTGTAGTTAGTAGGCCAAATGAAATAAAGATTGGCCCCCTCCCTGAAGAAAAGAGAGGAAGGGGAGAAGGAGATGGGAGGGGAGGAAGGGGAGAGGGGGGGAAATGGGAGGACAGGAAGGAGAGAAGGAGATGGGAGGGGAGGGGAGGAGAGGAGAGGAATGAGAGAAGGAGACAAGGGAGGGGAGGAGAGGAGAGGAAGGAAGACAAGAAGGAGATGGGAAGGGAGGAGAGGAAGGGGAGAAGGGGACAGGGGAGGGGAGGAGAGGAGAGGAAAGAGAGGGGAGAAAGACAAGGAGATGGGAAGGGAGGGAAAGAGGAGGAGAGGAAGGGGAGGAGGAGATGGGAGGAAAAGGGGAGGAGAGGAAGGAGAGAAGGAGATGGGAGGGGAGGAGAGGAAGGGAAAAAGACAGAGGAGGGGAGGAGAGGAAGGAGAGGGGAGGAAGACAAGGAGGAGATGGGAAGGAAGGAAGGGGAGAGGGAGGGAAAGAGGAGGACAGGAAGGGGAGAAGGAGATGGGAGGGGAGGAGAGGAAGGGAAGAAGGAGACAGAGGAGGAGAGGAGAGGAAGGAGAGGGGAGGAAGACAAGGAGATGGGAAGGGAGGAAGGGGAGAGGGAGGGTAACGGGAGGAGAAGAGGTGGCGAAGGAGATAGGAGGGAAGGGGAGAGGGAGGGTAAGGGGAAGAAGAAAGGAGAGGAGGGGAGGAGGAGAAAAGGAAGGAGACACAGGTAGGAGAGGATAGAAAAAAAAAAAGGAGGATTTTTTTTCTGGACAGACCCCAGCCAAGATTATCTGTGCAAAGTTTCAGACGAAGCTCTTTCCGTGAAATGAAAGCCAAGGAATTGGGGAGGGGGAGAAAATGGGACACCAAAGAGCTTTGTATATAATCTTACTTACAGGTAAAACTCGGAACACATTGTGCAGGTGAGTTTATACATTCTATCCCTGAAAGCAGGGAAGTGCGTGGGGAACGGACGACGGGGGCTCTCGAGGGCCCAAACGCCCGGCGTCTTCAGGAGCATCTCCTGAACCCGGAACTTCCATAGGCCCCTAACCGCCATCTAACCGCGTCCCTCTTCTTCTCCTCTTCCGTCTTTCCCAAGAGAGATGGCTCTTCTCCTGATGGCCTCCAAATCGGATCATCTCAGCCTGGACTTTGACGGGGGGGGGGGGGGAATTGAATCAGGATGGACGTTTGGATGACCTCTGGGGTTCTTCTCGGAAGTCTTGTTGGAAAAAAAAAAAAACCCAAACGTTCGAAAAGGGTAAAATCCTCATTTTTGTCTTCTTCCCTGTCCGGCTCATAGAAAAAAATGCACTTATTTCTTTCTCAACCTTTGGTCTGGTTTAAACTCCGGAATTTTGAAGGATCGAACAAGCTTTTGTTCCATCCAAGTCAAAGGCAGTCGTCTTCAGGAAACGATCGAGGTTGGAAAGGTGCCAGGTGACTTTTTTTTTTTTTTTTAGACCTGAAGTTGACCAGGAAAGCTATGAAGAATAGCCGAGATTTGACACCCCCCCCCCTCAGGAGGAGGGCCGTGGAGGTTTGAGGGGCAATATGCATCCCCCCCACCCAATTTCTTTTCCCTTCCTTGCCCTCCTCCTGCCCGAGAGACTTTGTCCATTTTCACTGGAATTGGGAGTTGGGGGGCGGGGGCAGCTGGAAATCCTGCAAAAATCTGTTGGGGGGGAGAGAGATGAGGTTGACCCAGGCATGGATCCACCTAAGGGATCTCAAATCTCTGGGCAATGCAAGAGGTGAGAGGAAGAGAAGGAGTCCATGACACCCCCAACCCCCCCCCCCGCTTGAATTCCCTGGGTTGGAAGTGGCCCCGAGGGTCACCCAGCGATGGGCTGCCCAAGCCCAGAGGCCACCGGTCACTATGCAGGACATTCAGCTCCTGGGCTTATTAGCTGGAAGTCGCCAGGCCTTACTTAAGAGAGGTGGCGAATGTCTGGGAAGCGAGAAAATTAGAAAGCGATCCTAGGGGAAGAAGTGATTGAAGGGGAGGGAAGGAGGGAGGATGGTTAGAGGGGAAGTTATAGGGACAAAGGGGGATAGGGAGGGAGAAAAGAAAGAAAGAAAGAAAGAAAGAAAGAAAGAAAGAAAGAAAGAAAGAAAGAAAGAAAGAAAGAAAGAAAGAAAGAAAGAAAGAAAGAGAGAGAGGGAAGGAGGGAGGTAGAGTAGGAAAAAGAACAGGAATGAAGGGAGGAGGGAGGGAGGAGAAAAGAGGGGAGGAAGGATGAGAGGGAGGGAGATAAAATGGGAGGATGGGAGATAAGAGTAGGAGAAAGAACAGGAATGGAGGGAGGGAGGGAGGAAGGAAGGGAGGGATAGGGAGGGAGAAAGAAAGAAAGAAAGAAAGAAAGAAAGAAAGAAAGAAAGACGAAAGAGAGTGAGGGAAGGAGGGAGGTAGAGTAGGAGAAAGAACAGGAATGGAGGGAGGGAGGAAGGAAGGAAGGAAGGGATAGGGAGGGAGAAAGAAAGAAAGAAAGAAAGAGAGGGAGGGAGGGAGGGAGAGTAGGAGAAAGAACAGGAATGAAGGGAGGAGGGAGGGAGGAGAAAGGAGGGGAGGAAGGATGAGAGGGAGAGAAAATGGGAGGTTGGGAGATAGAGTAGGAGAAAGAACAGGAATGGAGGGAGGGAGGGAGGAAGGAAGGGGAAGACAAGGGAAGATGGAAGGGAGGAGAAAGGATGGGAATGAAGGAAGGGAGGGAGGAAGGAAGGGGGTTAGGGAAGGGAAGGACAGGGAGGATGAAAGGGAGGGATGGGAGGGAGGAGAAAGAATAGGAAGGAAGGAGGGAGGAAGGGAGGGAGGAGGAGAAAGGATGGAGGGAGGGAGGGTGGAAAGGAGAGAGGGAAGGAGAAAAAACAGGAAGGAAGGGAGGGAGGAAGGAAGGGGAAGACGAGGGAGGGAGGGAGTTTCAAGAGGAAACCACTGGCCATTTCCAGCCCTACCAAGAAAATCCTGCTTATTCCATTTCCTCCTGGGAAAACCCACTGCCTAAACCGCCAGTCCAAAAGGAACTTCAAAGCCAGGTTGCCCCGCCCGTTCTGAAAAGAGGGACATCTCCCCCACCCCATATTTTATTCCCCCTCGAGACTTTGCCCTGCTTTTGCAGAACTTTTTTCCGCCACACCCATCTCAAAGAGGGGGGGGGCGTGAGAGGGACCACAACTCCTGACCACCCGCCAGGGCATGGCTAATTGAAGAGGCTGAGAAAGAAAGAAAGAAAGGAAGGAAGGAAGGAAGGAAGGAAGGAAGGAAAGAAGAAAGAAAGAAAGAAAGAAAGAAAGAAAGAAAGAAAGAAAGAAAGAAAGATTCGAATACATTCCTATGACAAACAGTAATATTCCGCACTAATGCACAAGGTGTATACGCATATATAAATATATTTATTATTAAATAAATATATTTATACAACGCCATGATCTGGAGCAGGGCTACAGATGGCACTCCCTAGGCGGAAAAGCGGAATTGGCTGCCGCAAAACCGAAACACCAAACTTGTGCCAGGGATGAGCAAACGATGGCCGGGCGGAGGAAGGAAAGAAATCATCCAGGTCGGAACGTGGCGGCTTCCAGATATCCGGAGCCACAATCCCGGCTTGCAAGACTCGGGGTGGGGGGTGGCAGGGGGTACGGAGTGACGTGCGGTGACTGACAATTATGGTTCTACCACATCTGGAAGTCACCGAGTAGGGGGAAAGGATGGATCAGACCAGGATGGGATTAGGCCGGGTTTTCCCCAACGATGGTGGCCGGAGGTACAGTTGTAACGGCCGTGTGTAACTTTGGCGCATTCCCCCTTAAAAAAAAAAAGAAGAAGAAGAAGAAGAAGACACCCGCAAAAGGCGCTGATCTCCAGCTGAAAAGGCATGGCTGCTGCGTGCGTTGTGCTAGAAAGGTGACCCCCGAGAAGGTGAAACAACCCCCCCCCCGCCCAAACAACGACAAAAACTTAAAAAAAGGCACAAATATATCCATATGACGGTGGGAAGAAGGACCTCTTGGACACACGAGTGTTCCTGGAAGGATCTTCCTGTTTTAACCGCTTTTCAGAGTCTCCTCGGTTGAAACCAACGTGCCTTACAAGGGCGAAGGACGGATGGACGGATGGACGGACGGACGGGTTGGGCCTGGGTCCCAGCCCTGGGATGGGGGGGGGAGGGGTGTCGGTTGGGGTGAGCGTGGTCACACCAAGGTGATTTCCACATCTTCGATCTTCTCGGGGGTCCGGCGGTGTTGGGTTGGGGGTGGCGGGGCGGCTCGCACCTGGAAACCAATCAAACAAACCACCGTGAGAAAAAAACAATGAGAGATTTTACAGAACAAGAGAATGCAAGAAGTCCTCGACTTAACAACGGTTCATTGAGCAACCAAAATTGCAACGGCACTGAAAAGAAAGAAAAAAAAAAAAAAGCGACCCGGGACTGTTTTTTTCAAACTTGCGACCATTGGAACATTCCCGTGGTCGTGGGATCAAAATACAGAGACGCTTCGCCAACTAACTCATATTTATGTCCCGGGGTGTCCTGGGATTCCCCTCTTGTGGTGACTTTCCAACAAGCAAAGTCAACAGGGAAGCCAGATTCGCTTAACAACCGGGTGACTCACTTAACGGCGGCAGGGATTCGCTTAAGAACGAGGGGCGAGAAAGGTCGTGAAATGGGCCCAGGCTCACTGAAGCAACAGAAATTTTGGGCTTCCGTCATAAGTCGAGGGCTACTAGTTCAGGTAGTACAGACGGTCCTTGACTTACGACCGCAATTGAGCCCGAAATTTATGTTGTTAAGCGAGACATTTCTTCAGTGAGTTTCGCCCCATTTTACGACCTTTCTTGGCACTGTTGTTAAGTGAATCACAGCAGTGGATAAGTTAGCCACCCGGTTGTTAAGTGAATCAGGTTTCCCCATTGATTTTACTCATCAGGAGGCAGCAAAAGCAGAGCATGTGACCCCTGGACTCATCTGATCTGCTGCAAAGCTTCTGTATTTTGATCATGTGACCACGGGGCAGCTGCAACAGTCGTAAGTGTGAAAAATGGTCATAAGTCACTTTTTTCAGTGCCGCTGTAACTTTGAACAGACACTAAACGAACTGTCGTAAGTCAAGGACTGTCTGTACATTATTAACTTTTTCTGACTTCATTGTTCCTAGCTTCAACAATTTGGTTATTGGGAGCAAGTATCCATTAAGTCAAGGTTCACCTACATTAAATAGTAAGTTGGAAGGAAATATCTGAAGTGCCGCTTTCAAAAGGGAATCACAATATTAGGCTGTGTCAGATTTTTCAATATTTAAGAACTGCAACGATTCACTTAATAAAGGTGGTGGGGCTGCCGCCAGTTCTGGCGAACTGGTAGTTCCAACAATCAGCTGGCTCCGCCCACCCGCTCCTGCCCTCTCCTATATTTCCTTCTTTCTAGCTCAGCTGATTCGCGCGGCACAGCTGATTTCCGCACCTCCGTTGCCTTAGAAGCAGCGGTGGAATTCAAATTTTTTTTACTACTGGTTCTGTGGGCGTGGCTTGGTCGGCGTGGTAGGGGAAGGATACTGCAAAATCCCCATTCCCTCCCCACTCTGGGGCCAGCCAGAGGTGGTTTTTGCCAGTTCTCTGAACTGCTCAAAAGTTTTGCTACCGGTTCTCCGAACTGCTCAAAATTTCCGCTACCAGTTCGTCAGAACCTGTCAGAACCTGCTGGATTTCACCCCTGCTTAGAAGGTAAGCAGCTGAGCTTCAAATTGCAGCCCTCCACTGCAAACGTGGCAAGAAAAATCGTAAAACGGGGCAAAACTCACTTAACAAATTTTTCACTTAACAACATCAATTTTGGGCTCAATTTAAGTCGAGGACTACCTGTAATTTAGATGTGCTTGGTACGTCAACGACAGAGATATCGTAACTTTTTAAACATTTTTGTTTGTTTTGTGCAGCGTGCCAATTGTTGGGCAAGATGGATTCCCATCCGGTGGCCGTGTAATTCAGCATCCCTGGGGCAGCTGGAATTAAACCCCGTTCTAGCCCGGATTGTGCCTGGGGCAAGCACGTCAAAGCTGCAACCACGATGCAGGAACAAGCTCCCCACTTTATGTCTACCGCTCTGCGGCCCGGCATAAAACTTACAGGTCTGAGTTTGCCGTAGGAAGTGCTTTCAGGAAGAGGTCGGGGTGGCTGGGAAAATCCAGGAGAAGTTGACGTCAAGTTGTTTTCTGAAACTGCAACAAAAGGACAAAAATAAAATAAAATAAAATAAAACCCCTCAAAACCCACAATGACAATGCTTCAACGACAAAATTTCGCAAACCCCCCCCCCCCCAAGCTGTAAGATGTGTGGCCTACAAGGTATTGCCGGCTGGGGAATTCTGGGAGTTGAAATCCAGACATTTTCAAAATGGAGAGAGTGAGTCTAAGGATGCACCTGTTGTGGTCTGTCGGCCGCTGGCCTCTCCAGCAGCCGAATCGGAGGAGGAGGAGGAGGCATGGGAGTCAGGACTGGCGTCAAGCTGTTGTGGCTCCGTTACCTGAGCCTGTGTCATCGTCAGGAGAGGACTCCGAGAGTGAAGGAGAGGAGTTGGCAAGGCCTCCCTCTCCAGGACCCTCCTCTCTGGCAATGCCTTCGGTGTCCGCTGAAGGGCAAGAGATAGGGCCGGGGCCAAGCACGTCCACACAGCCACAGGTGGACAGTGATGAGGGTGATGAGTCTTGGCTGGATCCACGCCAGCGTCGCAGAGATAAGCGCGCGCAACAGAAGAAAAGGCGTGCCCGAGATTAGGCTGAGTCACTGGACCACACCCCACAGGAGATAAAAGGGAGCGTGGTGGCCAGTCAAACCTTGTGACGAACAAAACTGAAAGCTTCCACGCCATTCTGCATTGCCGGACTTTTTGCTATAGACTTTGCTGGATTATCTTTGGACTTGATTGACTCCGTAATTATTGAACATTTTATTTTGATGTACCAGAAGCGGAGAGAAGTTATCTCTTCGTGAGTAATAAACTCTTGGCAGGCAGCCACTAGGTTGCTGCCAAGTTCCGTTATCATAAGGAAAAGGATTTTGCCGGCTGGTTTGGTCTTTAACTCTTGAACGTCTGTTGGTGTGTGTGTGTGTGGTTGGGGACAGAACAAAGGCAACCGGAGAGCTCCGAGGGGGAAGAGGGAATGGAGCTGGCACAGAGAGGGAAACAGAGGCGGAGCCTGGGCTGTCCGTCAGCCCTCAGATGGAGAGTCAACAGCCCCCAAATCTGGAGATGGCTGATGAGGAGGAGGAGGAACAGCTGGGTCCAGTGCCTGACCCACAGATGCACAGAAGGCAGAGGAGAGGAGAGCAGTGGAAATCTATGGGCCGGTCCTCGGGACGGAAGAGCTACTGCTGCTAATGAAGCCCCACCCTCGCTCTGGGGCTAAAAAGCAGGGGGCGGAGATGAATAGGTGTGGCAGAATTATTTATCTCCCTGCCGGACGGAGATGGGGTGAGAGAGAAACTTTTTGCCGGGGCTGCCGGCGCTCCTAATTAAAGGAATCTTTGAGTTCACTTCAGAAAGTTTGTCGTGTTTGGGGAGCTGGGTCAGAACAGCCCCATTTAGAAGAAAAGTGGGGAACGATGGGCCTTTTATGACCGGTGGACTCCAACTCCCAGAATCCCTGAGTCAGCCATGCTCAGAATTCCATGCTGGCTCAGGGATTCTGGGAGTTGGAGTCCACCAGTCACAAAAGGCCCATCGTCCCCCATGCTGGGATTCAGGGTACCCAAAGGAAAGCGTGAGCCTCACTTACCGTTTGCCGAGGGAGACCGTGGGAAGCCCTGGGTTCCTCTTTTGTCGGGGCTGGGGAAAGGGCTGACGGGGGGCTGGTCGTAGAGGGGCAACGGCGCCAGGGAATTTTGGGACTTTGCAGACGGAAAGATCTGTGGGGAAACGGGAGAAGACGGCATTAACGGAGGACGTTCTTCCCAGCCACGGAAAGACCCGCGGGTCCTCCGGGAGAAAATCAGTCCCTGGGAATCGACCGTGATCGGATGGCACATAATATCGATCGATCGAGCAACACAAGGAAGGAAACCTGGCTGGCGCCAATCTACCTGAACCTCAGCGATACAGGCGACCTCTCCGTTTTCGGAAGCGGTCAGTTCTTCGACCAGGACGGAAGGGAAAACCCCGACGTGGCCGTTGAACTCTCCTTCCCAGAATCCGTCGTCGTCCTGGTTTTCTTTGTTCAGGATGCGGATGATGGCACCTTCGGGAAAGGAGAGCTCGTCGTCCGTCTGACCCTCGTAGTCGTAAAGTGCTTTTACAAAACAGACTGGAAGGGAAAGCGGAGACGGAGAGGCTGTTAGCAGGTTGGGAAACCCACCTGGGAGGCACGTCTCGGGACCCTGAGCGCTCATCGTCTTTTAACGGCCCCGTAATCCCTTGCCGGGTGGAGTCTGTGCAACGGAATGGAGCTAGCAGAGTTGTTTTAATGGCCGGATGCCTTTCCTGTTGCCAGTGTGGAGTTTTGTTCAGCAGATACATTCTCATAGTGTCCAGAGAGAGAAATATCTGCCTCTATCTAGGATCGAACTCACAGCCTCCTGATTGTGAGGCCAGAGCTCGACCTCTAGGCCACTGCACCACTCCCACCCTGAGCACTGATCTTTATTTATTTACCAGCCCGGATTTTTATCCAGCGTTTATTATTTTATAAGTAACCCAAGGTGGAGAACATAAAGAATAATCCTTCCTCCTCCTATTTTCCCCACAACCATCACCCTGCGACGTGGGCTGGGCTTACAGAGTCACCCTGCCAGCTTTTATGCCTAAGGTAGGACTAGAACTCACTGCCTCCTGGGGTTTGGCCCAAAGTCACGCAGGTGGCTTTCATGCCTAAGGCAGAACTAGAACTCCCAGTCTCCTGGTGATTGGCTCCAAGTTGTCCAGCCAGCTTTCACTGCAACGTTTCTCACTGGAGTTGAAGCTTGGTTGGAAACAGCACTAAAAAACTTACCCCACATGTGGCTGAGAGCGTGCCGATTTATGTCTGGGGCGTGCAGGAATAGCAGGGGTGTCTCCCAACAACCCCCCTCCAAGATTCAGCCATCTTGGTCCTTACTAGTGGTGAAATCCAATTTTTTTTTACTACCGGTTCTGTGGGTGTGGCTTGGTGGGCATGGCAGGGGAAGGATACTGCAATGTCTCCATTCCCGCCCCACTCCTGACGGAAGGATACTGCAAAATCTCCATTCCCACCCCACTCCAGGGGAAGGATACAGCAAAATCCCCATTCCCACCCCACTCCAGGGGAAGGATACTGCAAAATCCCCATTCCCACCCCACTCCAGGGGAAGGATACAGCAAAATCCCCATTCCCTCCCCTCTCCAGGGGAAGGATACTGCAAAATCCCCATTCCCTCCCCTCTCCAGGGGAAGGATACTGCAAAATCCCCATTCCCTCCCCTCTCCAGGGGAAGGATACTGCAAAATCCCCATTCCCTCCCCACTCCAGGGGAAGGATACTGCAAAATCTCCATTCCCTCCCCACTCCAGGGAAAAGATACTGCAAAATCTCCATTCCCACTCCACTCCAGGGGAAGGATACTGCAAAATCTCCATTCCCACCCCACTCCTGGGGGAAAGATACTGCAAAATCTCCATTCCCACCCCACTCCAGGGGAAGGATAGTGCAAAATCCCCATTCCCTCCCCAGTCCAGGGTAAGGATACTGCAAAATCTCAATTCCCTCCCCACTCCAGGGAAAGGATACTGCAAAATCCACATTCCCTCCCCACTCTGGGGCCAGCCAGAGGTGGTATTTGCTGCTTTTCTGAACTACTCAAAATTTCCACTACCGGTTCTCCAGAACGTGTCAGAACCTGCTGGATGTCACCGCCGGTCCTTACCACTGGAGTCTCCATTAAGGCTTCCGGAAGCGAGCTCGGCTTCGGTAGAATTGCTGGACGTGTGAGACCGGCTGTCTAACGCTGCCAGGGACTGCAACATACTCAGGAGGCTGTTGGAGGTCGGGAACTGCAAATATTTCTCCGGCACATAACCCACGTGGCCTGACTTATTCCGGGCCTGCGAAAGTGAGGAAGACGAACACACTCGGCGTTAAGAGGGTCACGTCAAAGGTAGTGGAGAAACAAAAAAGACAATCGGCGGCACTTTATGCCATGCCACAAAAATAGAAAAAGCGAAATGATACCTTTACCCAGTCTTCCATATCGCCATCTTCGATCACTTCCAAAACCTCGTGTTCCTCAATGGTTAATTCGTCTGGCTGTGAAGCCTGCGGCGAAGAAGAAGAGGCGTGTAAAAAGGAGGAGAAGGAAGGGGCCACGAAAAGGACCAGGAGTCTCCAAAGTTGGGCCACTTGTGAAGACTTCTGGACTTCCAACTCCCAGAATTCCTCAGCCGGCCTCAAAAGTTGTCAACCTTTGGAGATTCTTGGGGTTAGGGAATCCATAACTCATTTGAGCGCTGGGAGAAACCAAGCTGAGGCTGGATCAGGGCCAAAGATCCCCCAGTCCAGCGTTCTGGGTTCCACCAGAAGCTATCAAGAAGGCCTTCAAATATGGCCGCCCCCATCTTTCAAGCAGCCAGGTTGATCCTCCATGATTGATCCATTCCATCTTTTAAACTTGATTAAAATTGGTGCCTGACTATCAGATGTATGCACAAAAGGATTTGTATAGGTAGTGTTTAACTTTTATCTATCTGTCTCTATCTGTCTGTCTATCTATCCTATCGCTCTCTCTCTCCATCCATTCATCCACCTGTCCATCCATCCATTCATCCATCCACCCTCCCACCCACCCACCAGTATCTATTTATCTTTCTATCCATCTATCCCTCTATCCTTCTATCTATCTATCTATCTATCTATCTATCTATCTATCCATCCATCCATTTATCTCATCTCATCTCATATCTCTCTCTATCCATCTATCTCTTTCTCTATCTGTCTGTCTGTCTGTCCCCATCCATCTCATCTCATCTCTCTATCTTTCTATTTATCTATCTATCTATCCATCCACCTCATCTCATCTCTCTATATCTTTCTATCCATCCATTTATCTATCTATCTATCTGTCTGTCCATCCATCCCATCTCTCTCTATCTTTCTATCCATCTACCTATCACATCTGTCTCTCTCACTCTTTCTATCTTGCTTTATCTACCTATCTACTTACCTACCTACCTAATCCATCATCTATCTCCATCCATCCATTTACCTCATCTGTCTTTCTCTTCCTTTCTACCTCTACCTCTCTTTCTAATCCATCATCCATCCTCTCTCTTATCTGTCTCTCTCATCTAACAGTCATCTATCTATCTATCTATCTATCTATCTATCTATCTATCTATCTATCATCTACCTACCTACCTACCTACCTACCTGGCTATCTACCTATCTATCTATCTATCTATCTATCTATCTATCTATCTATCTATCATCTACCTACCTACTTACCTACTTACCTACCTGGCTATCTACCTACCTACCTACCTACCTTTCCATCCATCCAATTTGTACGCCCCTTCATTCCAAACAAGTGACTCTGGGTGATTGAGGGAATGATATGAAAGAAATTAGATGATTACAACAATGAGGATGCACCCTCATTGTGAGGATGCATCACTGCCCCCCCCCCCCCCGAAAAAAAAAGAAAGAAAAGAAAAAGAGGAAGGGCGAAGTGGCTGGGAGGGAGGGAGGGTGAGAAGACTAAAAATGTTGCGGTCAGATGGAGTTGATGTGTTCCTTGAAGTAAAAAAACAAAAAGAGAAGTTTGTGGCTTGCAAAGGCAATGGGACCACGTGGCAAAAAGCAAGGAGGGTTTTCGAGGAAAGGAAGACAAGGAGGAAGAAGAAGAAGAAGAAAAAGCTAACATGATCCTGGGGTCACGGGAGGCGATGAACGAGGATCGAATTGCAAAACCAACAGGAAAGAGTGAATGGGTTTTGGGGGTGGGGTGGGGGAGAGAGAGAAAATTGGGGAGTTAATGACTTGTAGAATTGATGAGATCCTCGAAAGTGATGAGGTGAGAGGTTTAAAGGGCAAAAAGGCAACCGAGGAAGCTGTCAAGCGAGGGAGAAACGTGGGAAGAGATATAGTGAAAGGAGGGAGGTCTTGGTCCTACGTTCCCTTTTCATTTTTTTCTTCTCTTGCAGCATTGATTTCTTTTCTTTACAACGTCCTTCCTTTTTTTTTTTGCACCCAGCTTAATGTGGCTAAACGCTCCCCATAACTCCCCCAAAAAAGTAGAAGGACGATAGAGAGGGCTCAACGACCCTCTAAAAGGATGCAAATGACCAGCTTGTCTGCAAGGAGCATCAATCCTTCCATCCTTCCCCATCCAGTCAGAGTTGAAGAAGCTTCTTGGAGGAGAAGCGAAACGTCTTCAGAGAAAAATAAGGAAGTACAATTGCCTCTTGGAAAAAAACAAAACAAAAAGCAGCACTTTTGGGCCGATTTTATATGAAAATCTGTCCCTTGCCGAAATACGGAAGACACCTACCTTGTACGAATAAACAACTTTGCAGGTCAGCGGGTAATTTCGGAGGGTGCCCGAAGGACTGGAGTTGCTGTCTTCAAAAGCATCCATGCCATCTTCCCCTTCTTCCCTCTCCAGGTCAACGTTTAGCTAACGGAGGAAAAACAGGAAGAGGTTATAAGCGTCCGTTACTAAATACAAAGAGTCCTCGAATTACGGCTAAACCTTGAGGAACTGTTTAAAGTTAACATCTCCACCCCAGACCACCCCAACGATGCCCTTGATGTGATGTCTCGCTGCCTGGAGGCCGTGCGGGTCTGGATGGGGAGAAATAGGCTCAGACTCAACCCCTCCAAGACCGAGTGGCTGTGGTTCCTGGCGTCGCGATATAGTCAGCTGGTGCCATCGCTGCCTATTGGGGGTGAGCCTTTACCCCCCCACAGAGAGGGCTCGCAATCTGGGCGTCCTCCTAGACGCACGGCTGTCTTTAGAAGAACATATGACGGCCGTGGCCAGGGGGGCTTTTTATCAGGTTCGCCTGATCCGCCAGTTGCAGCCCTTTCTGGATCGCGACGCCTTGCGCACGGTCACTCACGCCCTTGTCACCTCCCGGCTGGACTACTGCAATGCTCTCTACATGGGGCTCCCCTTGAAGAGCACCCGGAGGCTCCAACTGGTCCAGAATGCGGGCCGCGCGGGTGGTTATGGGCGCAACTCGTTGTGCCCACGTGACACCCCTCCTGCTCGAGCTGCACTGGCTCCCAGTGGTCTTCCGGGTGCGATTCAAGGTGTTGGTTACCACCTTTAAAGCGCTCCATGGCACAGGACCCGGGTACCTTCGAGACCGACTTCTGCCACCAGTAGCCTCCCACCGGCCAGTCCGCTCCCACAGAGAGGGTCTCCTCAGGGTGCCATCGGCCAAATTATGTCGGCTGGCAACACCCAGGGGGAGGGCCTTCTCTGTGGGAGCCCCAGCCCTGTGGAATGAACTGCCCCCGGAAATACGCAAGATCTCCGACCTCCGGGTGTTCCGCTGCGCATTGAAGACCTTGTTGTTCCGCCAGGCTGGGCTATCAACATAACAATTTTAAATTGGGTTTTAAATTTCTGGGGTTTTAAAATTTAGCCGAATTTATTTAATAATTTTAAACTATTTTAACTGATGTTGTTTTGTGTTTTTAATAGGCTGTATACCGCCCTGAGTCCTTTGGGAGAAGGGCGGTATAGAAATAAAATTATTAATAATAATAATAATGGTTGTCCAGTCTCCTCTTAAAAACTTCCACTGTTAAGAGCCCCCACAGGACCAAAAAACTGGTATTATGTTGCATGAGGAAGAATTGGTTAGACATATAAAAGAGAAAGGTCCAATGCATATTAAAAGGCTTTACAATGTTCTGTTAGAAAGGGATTCAGAAACTGAATTGGTTAAAGATTGTATGATTAAGTGAGCACAAAATTTTGCAGAACCAGTGATGTTGGAAACATGGGGAAAAATTTGGGTTCAGAATGTTAAATTTACACAATCGCAGAATTTGAGGGAAAATTTTTATAAAATGTTTTATAGATGGCATTTAGATCCCAAGAAATTGTCGTGTATGTACCCTAATGTTCAGCCAAAATGTTGGAGGTGTGATTGTTTAGATGCCACATATTATCATGTTTGGTGGACCTGTAAGAAAGTGAAGGCTTTTTGGATAAAAATATGGTGGGTTATGCAGAATGTTTTGAAGAAAAAAATTCAATTTTCTCCACAATTGTTTTTACTGGGTATAGTAAAGGGTTTTACATTGGATGAAACTAAGTTGATATTGTATATGATAACAGCAGCGAGATTATTGATAGGTAAATACTGGAAAAATGAAGCTTTGCCCACTATTGAAGAATGGACTTTGAAGATGGCTAGCTTTGCAGAGATGGCGAAGATTTCAGCATATTTAAAAGATCGCTCACAAGAGACTTATGAATGGGAATGGAAAAAATGGATAGATTATGTGCAGAACAAATATCAAACTAGGAAGTATCAAATAGCTTTTCATTGAAAGTATTATATAAAAATAGAAATATTTGAATTTTGTGAAGATGAAAAATTATAAGGGGGTTTGAGGGGTTCAGGTTTTATAAAAAGGGGATTTTGATGGGATTATATTCTGTGGAAGTCGGAGGGGAGGGTCAGGGGGGGTTTGGGAGGGTTAGGTTGGGGAGTATGGGTTGGGGGGAAAAATGGGGTGAAAATGTAATTATAAAACTTTTGCAATTTAAAAAAAAAAAAAAAGAGCCCCCACAACTTCCAGAGGCAAGCCTTTCAGAAAAACTGGGTTGGAAGGCACCTTAGAGGTCTTCTAGTCCAGCCCCCTGAGGTGATTCATTTAAGAACTATGGCAAAACGGTTATAAAACTGGGGGGGGCGGGGCAACTCAGTTAACAACCATCGTGCTTAGCAATAGTGATCGTGGTCCCAACTGTGGCCGTAAGTCAAGGACTACCTGTCAGAAGGTCGCAAAAGGGGATGGCGTGAACCCAGGACACTGCAACCATTGTAAGTACAAGTACAAGAGAAGGGCGGCATATAAATTAAATTTAAAAAAAAAAAAAGTCACTTGCCAAGCGGCTAAATTTTGACCGTGTGACCCTGGGGATGCTGCAATGGTCGTAAGTGTGGGAAATGGTCCTAAATCACTTTTTTTTTCAGTGCCGTTGTAACTTCAAACCGTCACTAGTGAACTGTTGTAAGTGGAGGACCGCCTGTATTTCATAGAAAAGCAGGGAATAGTGTGTTTTATCTGTCTTATTATCTGTTGTCTTATTTTATAATAATACGCAGTTCTTACCCATTAATTAAGACGCCTGTCAACGTTTAATCAAATGTACTAAATTTCAGTGTTCAGGCAATGCCTGCAGGTTACAAATAAAAACGATTGGCTTGACGTTCAAATTTATTTTTTTAAGGCACGCTATAATAAATACTGGCCCAGAGGTATAAAAATGAGAGATTTCCGGGCAAAGCCACCATACATGGAAGTAGGTGCCTTGTACTTGATTGCATTTCCAGCAATTAGGTTTTAAGTTGGAGTACATTTTTTGCGAGTCTTGTTGGGGCTGCCCAGAAGTTAAAAAATTCTGGATTAAAATACAAAAATGGCTAAAAGAAATTACACACTATAAAATAGTATTTAAACCTGAACCATTTCTTCTGGGGATTATTAACGAAAATTATCCTAAAAGGATAAAATATTTAATTATTCATATAACTACAGCAGCTAGAATCGTACTTGCGTAAGCTTGGAAAATGTCCACTATTCCAACAGACTGTGCAATAATCCGGAAAATTTTCGAATATGCAGAAATGGACAAACTTACTTTAGAATTAAATAATAAGGAAGACTCGGGATATTACGTAACTTGGGATAATTGGTATCAATGGATAGAAATTAAAAATAAGGAATGTATAGAACAAAATAAGATATAAAATGTGATTAAATATGTCGATTAAGTAGGAATATGTGGGAATAGATGAAGAAAGTTTAGAATTAAGTACAGTCAGAAAGACGTTGAATTGTATAATTATCACGGATGTGTTTTTGTTATAGAGGTATTTTAACTTGTATTTTGGGATTTTACAGTAAGTATTAATAAAGGTTTTTCAAAAATTAAAAAAAAGAGAGATATTTCCACTTTGTTTTTATTCTTTCTTAATTAAAACTAAAACAAAAAAAAAAAGGAAGAAAGTGGAACCATTTCCATGGGCCTTAGGCATGGCGCCCATTGTGTCCCCATGGACCAGCCTTGTATCCATGGAGAATGAATTTTGGCACAAGCGCCAGAGCGTTCGCCTTCTTCCTGAAACCCTGGTGCCGCGAGCTTTGCCAAAAGGCATCACTTGAGCATGCCAAGCCCTGGCAAGGAAGACACAACCGGCAGCTGCCCCTTTCTTTCGGCATTTCAATCCATCCTTGTTCTCCTTTCGAAAAAAAGGGAAGGTAATCCCTATTCCACGCTACGATCTTTCAAGGGGCTTTGAAGGGAAAGGTGGAGGAAGGGGCTCGCTCCGACGGGCTGCTTCTGAAGAAGCCCCTCGCTCTGCATACGGGCTGTGTGGGTCTACGTTACACGCTCAATGTGTTGACTCCCGGAAGGTCACTTCCGTTCGGAAAAGAGCTCCCCGAGGCGGATGCCGAAATGCAAGAATGGACTTCTGGAGGTGGGTGGTGGGTGGGGAGGGGGCGGCAATTCTGCACCATCACATCTTCAGAAGACCCCCGCTCGTCTATGATGCTTATCAGTTTGTCTGTCCATCCATTTCTATATTGCTTCTCTCTTTCTCTCTCTGATCCATCCATCTCACCTTTCTCTCTTTGATCTATCTATCTATCGATCTATCTATCGATCTATCTATCGATCTATCTATCAATCTATCTACCTACCTACCTACCTATCATCTATCTATCTATCTATCATCTCTCTATTTATCTCTCTATCATCTCTCTATCTCTCTATCTATATCATCTCTCTATCTCTCTATCTCTCATCTCTCTCTCTCTATCATCTATTTATCTCTCTATCATTTCTCTCTCTCTATCATATCTATCTATCTATCATCTCTATATCTATCTATCTATCTATCATCTCTACAGCTATCTATCTATCTATCTATCTATCTATCTATCATATCTATTTCTATCTATCTATCTATCATCTCTCTCTATCATCTCTATATCTATCTATTTATCTATCTATCTATCTATCTATCTATCATCTCTATATCTATCTATCTATCTATCATATCTATATCTATCATCTATCTATCTATCTATCTATCTATCTATCTATCTATCTATCTATCTATCTATCATCTCTATCTCTCCATCTATGCATCCATCCACCTCCCTCCCTCCTATCATCTATCTAATCCATCTCTCCATCCATCCAGTAGCCAGCTGGCCAGCTATTTCTCTACCATCTCTCTCTATTCTACCTATCCTTTTTTCTCTCTGATCTTCCTTCCTTTCCTTCCTTCCCTCCCTCTCTCTTCCCTTCCCTTCCTCTATTATCTCTCTCTCCTGTCTGTGTGTTTATTTCTCTCTCTCTCTCTCTCTCTCTCGTCTGTCTGTCAATCAATCAATCAAAACTGCCAATTCCCATCATAGGCTGAAGTCAAGGCAGACATGCATAAATAGGAAGATGTTAGCAGGCTCATTCGTGGGCGTTATGAAATTCTAATGAATGCAGACTTTGAAACATTTAGCATTGGGGCTTGGCTTGACTTTTTCATTTAATGGCACCCGAGCCGCCTGCCTGCCTGCCTGCCTGTGTTTGAGTTGCAAAACCAGACTGAGTGACCGATCGCTCAGGGATCTTAAAGACAGGCGAGCCTTAATTCATGTGAATGATCTTTCGGGTTTTTAAAGGAGCTTTGCTCTCCGATGCGCAGATCTCCCCCGGCGTGATTGAGTTGCTAAGAACAAACACAAAGTGTGCCTTGTGAGCCAGGATCCCTTACAGCGTTTGCTCAAAGAGATCTTCCAATCTAGCAGATCGCGGGTTGATTCATGAAGGGCAGGGGTTGAGTGCAACCTGAAACCCTCAAAGAGCCACTTGGGCCCATTTCCCACAGAAAAGAAAACACCGGGAGTCACAACACCTGAGTGGGCATGGCCAACTCGACGTCACTCACTCTCACCCAGTCACATGACCCACCCGCCCCAGTCACGCCTACCCAGTTTTTGTGGCTCCCGGTGTTTTCTTTTCTATGGGAAATAGACATCTCCCCCCCTCTCTCTCCCTCCCATCTCTCTTTCTCTTTTTCTCTATCCCCCTCTCCCTGCCTCCCTCCCTCTCATCTCTCTTTCTCTTTTTCTCTATCCCCCTCTCTATTTCTCTTTCTCCCTCTCATCTCTTTTTCTCTATCCTCCTCTCCCTGCCTCCCTCCCTCTCATCGTTCTTTCTCTCATCTTTCTTTCTCTCTCTATCTCCCTCTCTCTCTCGTTTCTTTCTCCCTCTCATCTCTTTCTCTTTTTCTCTATCTCCCTCTCCCTCCCTCTCTCATCTTTCTTTCTCTCATCTCTTTTTCTTTTTCTATCTCCCTCTCTCTCACTTCTCTTTCTCTCTCATCTTTTTCTCTATCCTCCTCTCCCTGCCTCCCTCCCTCTCATCGTTCTTTCTCTCATCTTTCTTTCTCTCTCTATCTCCCTCTCTCTCTCGTTTCTTTCTCCCTCTCATCTCTCTTTCTCTTTTTCTCTATCTCCCTCTCCCTCCCTCTCTCATCTTTCTTTCTCTCATTTCTTTTTCTTTTTCTATCTCCCTCTCTCTCTCACTTCTCTTTCTCCCTCTCATCTCTTTTTCTCTATCCTCCTCTCCCTGCCTCCCTCCCTCTCATCGTTCTTTCTCTCATCTTTCTTTCTCTCTCTATCTCCCTCTCTCTCTCGTTTCTTTCTCCCTCTCATCTCTCTTTCTCTTTTTCTCTATCTCCCTCTCCCTCCCTCTCTCATCTTTCTTTCTCTCATCTCTTTTTCTTTTTCTATCTCCCTCTCTCTCACTTCTCTTTCTCCCTCTCATCTCTTTTTCTCTATCCTCCTCTCCCTGCCTCCCTCCCTCTCATCATTCTTTCTCTCATCTTTCTTTCTCTCTCTATCTCCCTCTCTCTCTCGTTTCTTTCTCCCTCTCATCTCTCTTTCTCTTTTTCTCTATCTCCCTCTCCCTCCCTCTCTCATCTTTCTTTCTCTCATCTCTTTTTCTTTTTCTATCTCCCTCTCTCTCACTTCTCTTTCTCTCTCATCTTTTTCTCTATCCTCCTCTCCCTGCCTCCCTCCCTCTCATCGTTCTTTCTCTCATCTTTCTTTTTCTTTTCTAGTTTGTAGGCTTTTTTTCAGGCAGCCAGCAAGCACTCTGCTGCCCATTGGGAGACTAAGATAGATCTAGTGCTTGCTGGCTGCGTGAAAAAAAGCCTAGAAACTAGTGGATTGTGATTTCACTGAACTAGGGCTGCATAAAAATCTTGGTTTACGTAGGAAGAACCTGGCTAAAGAGAAATACACATAAAGGCCTACGAAAAGAAAAGAAAACATATATATATATATATATATAAATGCTTTCTTCTCTTATTGTAGGTTTGTGTGTGAATTTTTCTTCAACCGGGTATTTTCCTACGTAAACCAAGTTTCTCAAATTGCAGCCATAGGCTCAGTGAGATCACATCCACTATCCTAGGCTTCTTCAGACACCAAGCCAGCATTTTGCTGCCTATTGGGAGAATAATATAGATCTATTTCGGACTGATTGGTCCTCATCAGTTAGCCACACCCTTACCATATGTCCCCTCCCCGTAGAGGATAAGTATTTGCTTTCTTCTCTTATTGTCTCCCAATAGGCAGCAAAATGCTGGCTTGCTGTCTGAAGAAGCCTAGGATAGTGGATGTGATTTCACTGACCTATGGCTAAAAACTTGGTTTACGTAGGAAAATACCCGGCTGAAGAAAAAATACATACATACATACATACATACACATATCGAGGAAAGCCAATCTTTTAATGGAGAAGGCTGATAGAAGGCAGGAAGAAAACGGGAAGGGGGGCTTTTATCCCCTCCCATCGCTGCGTCTGCCCAATTCCATTAGAAATTCAGGCCGAGGAGGAACGTTGGGAAGAGTCCAGGTTTGACAAAAAAGAAACTGAGGCAGGGAGCCAAAAGGAAAGAGGGGAGGGGAGGGGAGAGTGAGTGCCGTTCTCTCTGCTGGCACCCTTGGCACAAAGGGCCCTTAATGGCTGGCTGACTTCCTGGGATCCTCAGCCCAAGAGATGCCACGCTTGGTGTTCAGGCAAACTCTCCGTCCTTCTCCGCCTTCCTCTCCATTCGCAGGCACACCGCCTCCTTCTGCGAGGGAGGAAGCGCCGTTCGCCGTCTATGTCACTATCTGAACCGCGCGCTGGGATGTCAGTGGCCAAGGGATTCCCTCCGATGGAATCTCACCGGATCGAAAACGCCACTCCCGTTGGAACTTCCAATAGAAGAGAATAATCTCTCTACCTCGGGGTGGGACTGGGGGTGTGTGTGGTGGGGGGGCTTTTTTTGCCCTCTGAGCAGTGGTGAAATCTAAATTTATTTCCGACCGGGTTCTGTGGGCGTGGCTTGGTGGGGGGGGGTGTCATGTGACTGGGTGGGCGTGGCTATGTAACCATGTGGCTGGGGGATCAAAAGACAGAACCTCACTAACAATGCCCTGCTGGAGCAGGGTTGGACTAGATGACCTCCAGGTCTTTTCCAGCCCTGGATTATCCTCTGAAGTGCCAGATTTGTAGTCCTTCGTTCCTCTCCTTTTTCTTTCTTTCTTTTTCTTTCTTTCTTCCTTCTTCTTTTTCTTTCTTTCTTTCTTCTTCTTCTTTCTTCCTTCCTTCCTTTCTTCCTTTTTTCCTTCTTTCTTTCTTCTTCCTTCCTTCTTCTTTCTTTCTTTGTTCTTCCTTCCTTCCTTCTTCTTTTTTTCTTTCTTTCTTCCTTCTCTTTCTTTCTTCCTTCCTTCCTTCTTCTTCTTTTTTCTTTCTTTCTTCCTTCCTCTTTCTTCCTTCCTTCCTTCTTTCTTTCTTTCTTCCTTCCTTCTTCTTCCTTCCTTCTTTCTTTTTCTTTCTTCCTTCCTTTTTCTTCCTTCCTTCCTTCCTTCCTCTCTCTCTCTTTCAAAAACAGGACCCCTCCCCCGTTTTTTGCCTACACCCCCCTTTTTTGCCAAGCAGGCTTCAAGCCAAGCCTGTTGGGAGAAAAGTGGACCCCCCCCCCACTTGTAAAAAAGGGCCCCAACGATCGTGCGGCATAGCTGTGATCGTCGGAGCCTTTTTTTTTTTTTTTTACTTTTTAAAAGCATTTTTTACTACCTATTCGCCCGAGCCAGTAGTAAAAAAAATGTCTAAAAAGTAAAAAAAAAAAAAGTTCTGATGATCGCGGGTCGCTCAGCTGATGATTGGAACTTTTTAAAAACATTTTTTTACTACCAGTTTGGGCCACGTAGCTAACATCATCAATGCTAGACAGGAAGGGGAGAAGGGGAAAGGAGGAGGAGGAGGAGGAGAGGGCTGTGGGGTCCTTGGTGCTCTCTGAGCTGGGCTGTTTTCGGGCAGACGTTTTATTACCCAACCAGGTAACAACATCAGTGCCAGAAGAGAGTGCGGTGTGGAGAAGGAGGCCTAATTGCTGAGTGCCCAAAATATAGTCACATGACCACGGGATGGTGGTGAGAAAGTGGCCATCAAAGCCTTTGGTCGTAAGTCCCTTTTTTCGGAGTCAGCTATAACTTCGAAGGGTCACTAAGTGACTGGTCATAAATCAAGGACCATCGATTCAGCCCAGCCCCCCCTTTTTTTAAAAAAAATAATAACGGTTCAAACAACGCCATTGTAGATATACGAGACGGGTTCTGAAAATATTTAATTGTTAAATTAATTATTTAATTTATTAAACCTTAATTATTAAATTTAATTTAATTAAGGTTTAATGTTTAAACCTGGTTGATAAAACCCAAATAGTTTGCTTCTCTTTGCCAGCAGGGAGATAGAGACCGCGAAGGGGCTGGGGAGAGAGGCCGAATCTTACCAAGTGCGAAGAGCCGTTACTGGCCATGGCCGGGAGGTTAGCCCACCGCTCGTTCTCCAGTTCCTCCATCACTTGATTCATTGCACTTTTCAGCCAGGTGTCCACCGAAACGCCGATCTGCTTCAAGAGGTCGAGGCGAGCTTCGGCTTTCAACTTTATGATCTAAGATGACAGAAAGAGAGAGAAAAAAAATATAATAAATAAATAAAGAGAGAGAGAGAGAAAGAGAGGGAGGGGGGGAGAGAGAGAAAGAGAGGGAGGGAGGGGGAGAGAGAGGGAAAGAGAGGGAGGGAGGGACAGAGAGAAAGAGAGGGAGGGAGGGAGAGAAAGTGGGAGGGAGAGAAAGAGAGGGAGAGAAAGAGAGGGAGGGGGAGAATGAGAGAGGGAGAGAGAAAGATAGGGAGGGAGGGAGAGAGAGGGAGGGAGAGAAAGAGAGGGGGTTGGAGAGAGGGGGAGAGAGAGAAAAAGGGAGAGAAAGAGAGGGAGGGAGAGAGAGAGAAAAAGAGAGGGAGGGAGAGAGAAAAAGAGGGAGGGGAGAGAGAAAGAGAGGGAGGGAGAGAGAAAGAGAGGGGGAGAGAAGGAGGGAGGGAGAGAGAGGGAAGGGGAGAGAGAGGGAGGGAGAGAGAGAGAAAGAGAGGGAGGGGGAGAGAGAGAGGGAAGGAGGGAGAGAGGGAGAGAAAGAGAGGGAGTGGAGAGAGGGAAGGAGGAAGAGAGGGAGAGAAAGAGAGGGAGGGAGAGAGAGAGAAACAGAGGGAGGTAGGGAGAGAGTGAAAGAGAGGGAGGGAGAGAAAGAGAGGGAGGGGGAGAGGGAGGGACAGAGAGAAAGAGAGGGAGAGAGGGAGGGAAAGAGGGAAGGAGAGACAGAGAAAGAGAGGGAGGGGGAGAGGGAGGCACAGAGAAAAAGAGAGGGAGAGAGGGAGGGAAAGAGGGAAGGAGAGAGGGAGAGAAAGAGAGGGAAGGACAGAAAGAGGGAGGGAGAGAAAGAGAGGGAGGGGAGAGAGGGAAGGAGAGAAAGGGAGGGAGGGAGGGAAAGAGGGAAGGAGAGAGGGAGAGAAAGAGAGGGAGGGAGAGACAGAGGGAGGGAAAGAAAGAGAGGGAGGGGGAGGGAGAGAGTTTGATTTTTATTTTGCATTTATTCTTGCTTATGAATAATTCAATGCAGCACACGTAACTAATTCTCTTTTTTTCCCCCACAACAACCCTGCGAGGTGGGTTAGGCTGTGAGAGAGGGACTGGTCGTGGCAGGGGAAGGATACTGCAAAATCCCCATTCCCACCCCACTCCTGGGAGAAGAATACTGCAAAATCCCCATTCCCACCCTACTCTGGGGCCAGCCGGAGGTGGCATTTGCCGGTTCTCCAGAACTGCTCAAAATTTCCGCTTACCGGTTCTCCCGAACCGGTCAGAACCTGCTGGATTTCACCCCTGGCTCCCACCCACTCCAAAGATCTTACCGACAACGGTATCAAGAAAAATCAAAGGATAACTATGACTTTTTGTGGGGTGGGGGGGGACCGAGACTATTTCCGTTCAGGAATCACGTTAAGGCTGAGATGGCTTGATATGCAAAAACGGCTCTATAATTTTGCTCGCGTTTTCCGTGGGAAACTTTCCTGCTAAAAGTGAGCCCCGGAAGCCAGGAAGAAAAATTCCATCGCTCGGCCAGCACATATTTTACGCAGGGACCGAGGGCCGCCCTACTGCAAACTAGATTACTTTTAGATCTAAGGGGAATGCACGGGAGGACCAAGGAGCAGAGGTCAGAGGAAGTCTTCCTGGGAAAGAGCACAGACAATTGACTTTAGCCCCGGAGCCGATTTTTCAATATTGCTTATCGCTGATGCATCCGATACGTGACTTGAGATCTCCCCTTGGTGGCCCGTTCCCACGGGGCACACTTTTCCACGGAGGGCAGAATAAATAGGATCCTGGCCCACGTAGGAGGGAATCCGTGCCACAACTGGCTCGCAAAGTTTAAGAAAACAAAAAGAAAAATCCTGGATAGCTCAGCAGACTAAAGCACTGTTATTAACACCAGCTGTCTGCAATTACTACAAGTTCGAATCTCGCCAGGCTCAAGGTTGACTCAGCCTTCCATCCTTTCTAAGGTAGGTAAATTGAGGACCCAGTTGTGGGGGCAATAAGCTGACTTTGTATAAATATACAAAAGTATGAAGGGTATTGCTTAACGCATTGTAAGCCGCCCTGAGTCTCCGGAGAAGGAAGGGCATATAAAATCAAATTAAAAAAACAAAAAAACTAACAAGCAGATGGAACTGGGTGCAAATACGGACGAGCCGAGCGCTATCCTAAAAGCTGCAGGTTTATCCATCCGCCGGCCTTCCCAATTTGCAAACACTCTGCAGGAGCTCTGATTACACCTCCCATGATCCCCAGCCAAGCTATAATAAACGCTGAAGAAATAGGGGCCAATTTTTAGTCCAATAAATCTGGAAGGAGATTTTAAGACTCAGGAGCATTTTTGTTTTTTTAAAGGGGACAAAAGCAATTTTCTGCTTCCGTGTGCAGAAGGGCGGCATATAAATCAAATTAAAATTAAAAAAAAAATTAAAGGTACGCTTTATTTGCTCCTGCCAGTTGGTCCCTCAATTGTGGTTTCAATCATATTGGCACTACTAGGTTGCACCTGGAAAGTAGCGTGCAAGGGTGAAATGCTACTGGTTCGAACCGGTTCGCCTGAACCGGTAGTTAAAAAAAATGCTACCGGTGAGATGGCCGACAGAGCAGGGGTGGGTTTCTGGGAGGCTCCGCCCACCCGTCCGGATGTCATCACGGACGCTCTGTGTATGCACAGAAGCGTCGTGCGAGCGCTCACAGTTTCGAACCAGTAGCAAAGGTAAGTTAAACCAACTACTGCGACAGAGCTGTTAATCTACCTACAAGAACCGTATGGTGGCCTTCCTTGCACTTCTACAATCATCCTTCCGTACATCAAAACTCAAGACACACATTTGGCCTGTAAAACATTAACTGGCAGCTATAGATGGCAGCCAAATGTAGCCTTAAATAAGTACAATTTTGTTGGGAGTAGTTGGGGGAGGGTCAGAGACCCTGCCACAATTATCAAAGAAGAGAATGTTCTTCCAGAAAATGCCCAGAGAGAAAGACGGAGAGAGAGAGAGAGAAAGAGAGAGAAGGGAGGAAAAAAAGAGAAAGAAAGAGAGGGAGACAAGAGAATGAAAGCAAAAGAGGGAGAAAACGAAAGAAAGAAGTGAGAAAAAGAAAAAAAAGGAGAGAGACAACATGAAAGAGAGAAAAAGAGACAGGGAGAGAAGGGAGAAAGAGAGAGAGAGAAAGAGAGAAGAGAAGAAAAAAGAAAGAAAAAAGGGGAGACAAGAGAATGGCAGCAAAAGAGAGAAAGCGAAAGAAAGAAGTGAGAAAAAGAAAAAAAGGAGAGAGACAACATGAAAGAGAGAAAAAGAGACAGGGAGAGAAGGGAGAAAGAGAGAGAGAGAAAGAGAGAAGAGAAGAAAAAAGAAAGAAAAAAGGGGAGACAAGAGAATGGCAGCAAAAGAGAGAAAGCGAAAGAAAGAAGTGAGAAAAAGAAAAAAAGGAGAGAGACAACATGAAAGAGAGAAAAAGAGACAGGGAGAGAAGGGAGAGAGAGAGAAAGAGAGAAGAGAAGAAAAAAAGAAAGAAAAAGGGGGAGACAAGAGAATGACAGCAAAAGAGAGAAAGCGAAAGAAAGAAGTGAGAAAAAGAAAAAAAAAGAGAGAGACAACATGAAAGAGAGAAAAAGAGACAGGGAGAGAAGGGAGAAAGAGAGAGAGAGAAAGAGAAGAGAAGAAAAAAAGAAAGAAAAAGGGGGAGACAAGAGAATGACAGCAAAAGAGAGAGAAAGAGAGAAAGTGAAAGAAAGAGAGAAGTGAGAAAAAGAAAAAAGGGGAGAGAGACAACATGAAAGAGAGAAAAAGAGAGGGAGAGAAGGGAGAAAGAGAAAGAAAAGAGAGAGAGAGAGAAAGAGGGAGAATGAGAAAACAGAGAAAGAGAGGAGAAAAAGAGAGAAGGGAAAAAGGAGAGAAAGTGAAAGAGAGAAACAGAGGAGAAAAAGAGAGAAGGGACAAAGGAGAGAAAGAGGGAAAAGGAGAAGAAAGGGAGAGGGAGGGAGGGAGGGAGGGAGGAGGAGGAGGAGAGAAACTGTTGGCTTGTCACAAATGTGATATCTCAGTTCCCTATAAATAGTCTCCCAGGGAACCTTTGGAGATCACACATTTTATCTGAGAAATTGTGTTTTCCACTCCCCAGAGAGCAAGCCAAATTTTATTTCTTTCTGTATTGCTGTTCCTTCTCCCAGAGGGGAGAAACCTTGACAATAAATCTACCGTTTCTCAACCTTCGTGACTTTTAAGATGGGTAGACTTCAACTCCCAGAATCCTGCCGGCCGGGAAAGTTGAGAAACGCTGCAATAAATCCTTACCATTAAAGCAACTGTGCTCGGGAGGAAAGGAATGCAAAAATTAAGAGCATGTGTCATTTAAAATAACAACAATCACCACCAGAAATGTCAAAGATGGAGGCCAAAGGGAAGTGGGTCCTGCTGTAATCCTGGAAGCTTTTTTCTCTTTTTTTAGGTCCCCAATTTTTTATTTAGTTTACCAAACTATAAAAGTACAAAGCAAAATGGGGAGGAAAAAAAGTGGAGAAAGCAGAGGGGAAAAAAAGGGGGGGAAAAGTGTAGGGAGTAGCATTGAGGGTCTAACCAACCGATCAAAAGCCAGTTCTTACCTCGGCTTTGCGAATATTCTCCCTGGTTTCGTCAATCTTCTGCTCCAGCTCCGCTCGGTTCTGTTCGGTCGCCACCGGCCCGTGGCACTCCAGCTCGTCCAGAGTCTGCCGGAAAAGAGGGAGCAGAAAAATATTTAGCACTTCGGAGAGGAAATCGAGCTGTTGATATTGGAAGAGATTCAGAAATTGATCGTTCGCTTCTTAAGCTGGCATTCCTTTTCTCTAGGAGTTCGAGATGGGTGCCGGTCTCTGGGACTCCCCCACCCCACCCTCGCACAAAAGCAAGAAGCCAGGGAGGGGGGGACTGGGCTGAGAGTGGGGGGCAGGCCTACAAGCTTCCAGGGACCCCCAATGGCTGGAAGGGGATTGTAACTTGGGACTCCTCAGTCAAGGAAGAAAGGAAGGAAGGAAGGGGTAAGGAGGGAGGGAGGAAGAAAGGGGAAGGGAAGGAAGGAAGGGAGAGAGGAAGGGAAGGAGGGGAGGGAAGAAGGGAAGAGAGTGTGGAGAAGAGAGTGTGGAGAAGGGAAGGGAGGGAAGAGGGAAAGGAAGGAAGGAGAGGGCAGGAGAGGAGAAGAAAAGGGAAGGAAGAAGGAAGGAAGAGTGTGGAGAAGGAAGGAATGAAGGAAGGAAAGAAAGAAGGGAAGAGAGTGTGGAGAAGAGAAGAAGGGGAGGGGAAGGGAGGGGAGGGGGAAAGGAAGGAAGAAGAGGCGAGGAGAAGAAAAGAAGGGAAGGAAGAAAAAAGGAAGAGTGTGGAGAAGGAAGGAAGGAGAGAGGAAGGGAAGGAGGGGAAGGAAGAAGGGAAGAGAGTGTGGAGAAGAGAGGAAGAGGGGAAGGAAGGAAGGAGAGGAGAGGACAGAAGAGGAGAGGAGAAGAAAGGAAGGGAACGAAGGAAGGAAGAAGAAAGGAAGAGTGTGGAGAAGGGAGGGAGGGAGGGAGGGAGGAAGGAAAGGACCAAAGTCATCTGAGTTTTCTTGGCTAATCAGGATTTGAATGTGAATCTCTCCGAGGCAAACACTTTCACCTCCATGTCATGTTGGCTTCTCCACCCCAATTTCTTCAGCCTGGGGCCTTGCATAGAAGCAGGATTCCAAATCCCAGCATCCCCTGCCTGCACAGACTTACCCGCTGGCTGTGGACGATGTTTTTGTGCTCCCGGGCGACGCGAGTCGCCCACTTTCTGGCTTCCTTATTCAAGCTGTGCTCTTCGGTCGTCCCCGTCTCAGACTCCAGTTGCCGACTCTGAAATACAGACACGGAAAACAAGAAGAGCGTGAAGGGGTGGATTTCTTGGACCAAATCCCTCTGCTCTTTCCAGAGTCACCTGATTTCTTTTTTGAATTATTATTTTCCGGCCCTTTAAACAAAAGCTTTTCCCAGTTTCTTGCTATCTGCAGTTCTGAATAACAAGACAATGTCAAACACAGGAAAAACCTTGTTTGTTCACGACCTTGAGTGGCTGGAAAAGGAGGAGGGGAACAGAGAGAGAAAGGGGGGGGGGAATGGAAAACTGAACAATTTGTTCTTTTTTGGGGGGAAAACAACAGGGAGGGAGGAAGAGAGAGAGGGAGAGAGAGAGAGAGAAAGAGAAAGAAAGAAAGAAAGAAAGAAAGAAAGAAAGAAAGAGGAAGGAAGAAAGGAAGGAAGAGGGAGGGAGGGAAATACAGAGAGGGAGGAAGAAAAAGAGAGAGAGAGAGAGAGAGAGAAAGAAAGAAAGAAAGAAAGAAAGAAAGGAAGGAGAAAGGAAGGAAGGAAGAAAGAAGGAGGGAGGGAAATACAGAGAGGGAGGAAGAAAAAGAGAGAAAGGGAGAGAGAGAGAAAGAAAGAAAGAAGGAAAGAAAGAAAGAAAGAGAAAGGAAGGAAGGATGGAAGAGGGAGGGAGGGTAATACAGGGAGGAAGAAAAAGAGAGAGAGAAAGAAAGAAAGGAGAAAGGAAGGAAGGAAGAAAGAAGGAGGGAGGGAAATACAGGGAGGGAGGAAGAAAAAAGAGAGAGAAAGGGAGAGAGAGAGAAAGAAAGAAAGAAGGAAGGAAACAGAAAGAGAAGAAGGAAGGAAGGAAGGAAGAGGGAGGGAGAGAAATACAGGGAGGGAGGAAGAAAAAGAGAGAGAGAGAGAAAGAAAAAAGAAAGAAAGGAAGAAAGGGGCAGGGAGAGAGAAAGAAAAGGGCAGGGAGGGAGGAACAGGAGAGGAGGGGAGGGGAGGATGGAAAGGTCACGGGAGGGATGGAGGGAGAAAGGAAAAGAAAGAATGAAAATGAGAAAGAAAGAAAAAAGAAAGAGAGAGACACGGGAAAGAAGGAAGGAAGGAAGGAAGGTAGGAAGGAAGGAAAGACGGAGGAAGGAAGATAGAGAGGGAGAAAGAAAGAAAGAAGAGAGAGAGAAAAGAAAGAAAAAGAAAGAGAGGGAGGGAAGGAAGGAAGGAAGGACGGATGAAGGAAGATAGAGAGAGAGAGAAAGAAAGAAAGAGGGAGGAAAGAAGAGAAGAGAAGAGAAGAGAAGAGAAGAGAAGAGGGAAGGGCCTGCACGATTATAGATGGCTTTCTTTTCAATCCAACCGAGAGTTCTGTGACACATTACCGAGTCATTTTAGAAGCCGCAGAAGGGATCCCTTCTTGCCACAGGCGCAAAAGATAATCTGGGCAGCATTAACGCTCAGAGATCCAATCTATGCCTTCCGCAGGGCGTGTGCCCCAAAGTCCCCGTTTTACAACCCACAACAGATCGGGTGAACGCCCGAAACAACCCAAAAGGTTTTTTTTTTGCGGAAATCCTGACATACTTACCAACCCGGTCCATGCATTTATACCCCAAAGAAAAAGTGTGTGTGGGGGGGTTTAGACCCCCCCTCCCGTCCCACCCCCCACACTCCCACCCCGTCAAGCACATGCGATGGGAGTCTCGGTGTTCAGCTCGGGTCAGACAGCCTGGTTCTCACATCACGAACTCGGCGGCCATCAAGAAAGGGCCGCGTGATGCGACAGCCACATCTTTGGCACATACGAGCCGACTGAAAGGAAGGGGAGCTCTCGAAAGAGACGAGGGATGGAGAGAGGGAGAGGGAGAGGAGCATTCCAACCCCAAATTCCTGAATATCTCCCATAATAATAATAATAATAATAATAATAATAATAATAATAATAATAATAATAATAATTGTGGAACAACCAAGTGCAGAGAGAAAGCCACACAAGAGCAGCAGCGGGTGCCGGGAAATTCAGACAGCGAGTTTTCGCAGGACAAAGGAAGTAGAAAGTCAAACCTCCTGTCTTAATAATTGTTGGCTTCTGTCTTCTTTGTGCCAACAAACTATCTTGCACAGGCAGGTGTGAAATATGTCCTAAAACAAAAGAGGAACGTCTCACACCTAAACCCGGTCTCGGGAAGGGTCGAATTCTTCACGGGAAGAGCAGCAGGAGTCTCCAACCGTGGCCCCTTTAAGAGCTGTGGACTTCCCCCACCCCCACCAAGGGGGAATTCTGGGAGTTGAAGTTCCGCAGCTCTTAAAAGTGTCCAACGTTGGGTGCCATATTGCTTTAAAGCATCTACTAGGTAGTCCTCGACTTACGACCACAAAGGAGCCAGAAACATTTCCTATTGTTAAGCGAGATATTTACTCAGCGAGTTTTTGTCCCGTTTGACGACCATTCCTGCCACCATTGTTAAGCGAATCGGTGCAGTTGATAAATTAGCCGCCCGGCGGTTAAGAGGAACCTGGCTTGCCCACAGCTGGTCGGAAGGCTGCAAAAAGGGATGGCGTGACCCAGGGCCACGGCAACCGTTGTATTTATGAGTCGGCTGGCAAGTGTCTGAATTTTGATCATGTGACCATGGGGATGATACAATGGTCGTTAAGTGTGAAAAACAATCACAAGTCCCTCTTTTTTCCAGTGCTGTTGTAACTTTGAACGGTCGCTATAAACAAACGGTTGTAAGTCAAGGACTACCTCTACCAAATTGGCAAAGGTGCGGCTGTTTCAAAAAGCCGACAAAATTTCGGGGGGAACCCATCGTATTAATAAACTGGCGAATTGCAGGAATTCCCTGTAGGCAGAAACCCGTAGCTGCGTCTAAATCCAATTTGCTTCAGTGAATTATCAGAGCATGGCATTTCTACTTGTGGATGAAGCAACCCACATTTTAAAAGGAAAATATCTTTATTTTTTTTAAATCATCTGCATGGGCTAACTTCTTGACCTGGATGAGATGGCTTGATTTAACAGAATAACAGAGTTGGAAGGGACCTTGGAGGTCTTCTAGTCCAACCCCCTCTTGAGTAGGAGACCCTATCCAATCTCTTCTTAAAAACCTCCAGTGTTGAAGCACCCACAACTTCGGGTGGCAAGTTGTTCCACTGACTGATTTTTCTCACTGTTAGGAATTTTTTCCTTAGTTCTAGTTTGCTTCTCTTTCTGATTAACACTTCCTTCCACTCAACAACCACACACTCTCTAAGATTGCGAGATTCGGAAGTGCAAACCGCTTTTCAAACGTTTTGTCTTTTGGCTCAGCTAGTCTTTGGAACTACCATTCCACCATTGTGCAACAGAAAGTTGCGTCAGCAACATTTCCGAGAGAGGAGAACACTGAACAGATAAGGGAGAGACTGAAATACCCGTGCTAATTATAAATTACATTTTTCCACCGCAAGACTTCCAGCTTGACTTTACACTGTGAACACTGTGGGGAATAGAATAGAATAGAATAGAATAGAATAGAATAGAATAGAATAGAATAGAATAGAATAGAATAGAATAGAATAGAATAGAATAGAAGTAAAGTAAAGTAAAATAAAATAAAATAAAATAAAATATATATAAAAAAAGTAAAGTGCAGTGAAGTAAAATAAAATACAATATATAAAAAAGTGAAGTGAAGTAAAATAAAATATATAAAAAAAGTGAAGTGAAGTGAAGTAAAATAAAATAAAATATATAAAAAAGTAAAGTGAAGTGAAGTAAAATAAAATATATAAAAAAGTAAAGTGAAGTGAAGTGAAGTAAAATAAAATATATAAAAAAAGTAAAGTGAAGTGAAGTAAAGTAAAATAAAATAAAATATATAAAAAAAGTAAAGTGAAGTGAAGTAAAATAAAATAAAATATATAAAAAAGTAAAGTGAAGTAAAATAAAATATATAAAAAAGTAAAGTGAAGTAAAATAAAATAAAATATATAAAAAAAGTAAAGTGAAGTGAAGTGAAGTAAAATAAAATAAAATATATAAAAAAAGCAAAGTGAAGTGAAGTGAAATAAAATAAAATAATAAAATAAAATAAAATAAAATATATAAATGAATGAGCCTTGGTGGTGCAGCGGACTAAAGTGCTGTTAAGTAGCACTTAGCTGCCAGCTGCCTGCAATTACTGCGAGTTCAATTCTCACCAGGCTCAAGGTTGACTCAGCCTTCCATCCTTCCGAGGTAGGTAAAATGAGGACCCGGATTGTGGGGGCAATAAGCTGACTTTGTATTAAAAAGAACACCGCTTTGGGGGGGCCGAAAGCCCTACTAAGCAGGTATATACAAAAGTATGAAGGCTATTGCTTAACGCATTGTAAGCCGCCCTGAGTCTCTGGAGAAGGGCAGCATATAAATTGAAATAATAATAATAATAATAATAATAATAATAATAATAATAATAATAATAATAGTAATAGGATACCTTAACAGTTCCTAGGTCCTTGGTTAGGACTCGAGCTGCTGAGCTATTAACCAGCCTCAAAGGCTGTGAATCTTACTAAAGATTAACCAATAATAATAATAATAATAATAATAATAATAATAAAAAGTAAAGTGAAGTGGAGTGAAGTGAAGTGAAGTGGTGAAATAAAGTAAAGTAAAATAAAATAAAATATATAAAAAAAGTAAAGTAAAGTAAGGTAAGGTAAGGTAAGGTAAGGTAAGGTAAAGTAAAGTAAAGTAAAGTAAAGTAAAGTAAAGTAAAGTAAAGTAAAGTAAAGTAAAGTATATAAAAAAAGTGAAGTGAAGTGGTAAAATAAAGTAAAGTAAAATAAAATAAAATATATAAAAAAAGTAAAGTAAAGTAAAGTAAGGTAAGGTAAGGTAAGGTAAGGTAAAGTATATAAAAAAAGTGAAGTGAAGTGAAGTGAAGTAAAATAACCTACAGTCTTGCAGAAGTTAAGCCGAACACTCACACCGATGGGTGTGTAACTGGCCGTTTTGTGGGACATCCGACACCCGAAAGAAGGGGATTGGTAAACGGTGCAAGAGATTTCTTCAAAAGTTAGTGGAATGGGCACTGATTTGCAGAGGTGTAAAGATTAACTCAACAGATGTTGGTTTATTACTGAATATGAAGCAGATGTTGGGTTAATACAACACCGAGTGTTTTCCTAACTTTGCAGAAGCAGCTGTTAGCCAGCCGGCCGGCCCTTAACCAGGTTGGAGAGTTCAAACAAGCAAAAAAATACCTGCAAAGAGAAATGGGACAGGTGGAGAATGAGGTGCTACAAGCTACAGTTTTCCAATTTGTGTTTCTTAATGTCCTAGCTCAGGGGCATTTGGTAACGTTAAGGTATGAGGACGTCAATGTTTGGTCTAGTGGTTAAAGTGGTAGCCTAGAAACCAGGAGACGGTGAGTTCTAGTGCCACCTTAGGCATGAAAAGCAGCTGGGTACTTTGGGCCAAGCACTGGGAGATGGTGAGTTCTAGTCCCGCCATAGGCATGAAAGCTAGTTGGGTACTTTGGGCCAATCACTGGGAGATGGTGAGTTATAGTTCCGCCATAGGCACGAAAGCTAGTTGGGTACTTTGGGCCAATCACTGGGAGATGGTGAGTTATAGTCCTGCCTTAGGTAGGAAAGCCAACTGAGTACTTTGGGCCAATCACTGGGAGATGGTGAGTTATAGTTCTGCCATAGGCACGAAAGCTAGTGGGTACTTTGGGCCAATCACTGGGAGATGGTGAGTTATAGTCCTGCCTTAGGTAGGAAAGCCAACTGAGTACTTTGGGCCAATCACTGGGAGATGGTGAGTTATAGTTCCGCCATAGGCACGAAAGCTAGTTGGGTACTTTGGGCCAATCATTGGGGGATGGTGAGTTATAGTCCTGCCTTAGGTAGGAAAGCCAACTGAGTACTTTGGGCCAATCACTGGGAGATGGTGAGTTATAGTTCCGCCACAAAAGCTGTTGGGTACTTTGGGCCAATCACTGGGAGATGGTGAGTTATAGTCCCGCCATAGGCATGAAAGCTAGTTGGGTACTTTGGGCCAATCACTGGGAGATGGTGAGTTATAGTTCCGCCATAGGCACGAAAGCTAGTGGGTACTTTGGGCCAATCACTGGGAGATGGTGAGTTATAGCCCTGCCTTAGGTAGGAAAGCCAACTGAGTACTTTGGGCCAATCACTGGGAGAGGGTGAGTTATAGTTCCGCCATAGGCACGAAAGCTAGTTGGGTACTTTGGGCCAATCACTGGGAGATGGTGAGTTATAGTTTCGCCACAAAAGCTGTTGGGTACTTTGGGCCAATCACTGGGAGATGGTGAGTTATAGTCCCGCCATAGGCATGAAAGCTAGTTGGGTACTTTGGGCCAATCACTGGGAGATGGTGAGTTATAGTTCCGCCATAGGAACGAAAGCTAGTGGGTACTTTGGGCCAATCACTGGGAGATGGTGAGTTATAGTCCTGCCTTAGGTAGGAAAGCCAACTGAGTACTTTGGGCCAATCACTGGGAGAGGGTGAGTTATAGTTCTGCCATAGGCACGAAAGCTAGTTGGGTACTTTGGGCCAATCACTGGGAGATGGTAAGTTATAGTCCTGCCTTAGGTAGGTAAGCCAACTGAGTACTTTGGGCCAATCACTGGGAGAGGGTGAGTTATAGTTCCGCCATAGGCACGAAAGCTAGTTGGGTACTTTGGGCCAATCACTGGGAGATGGTAAGTTATAGTCCTGCCTTAGGTAGGAAATCCAACTGAGTACTTTGGGCCAATCACTGGGAGATGGTGAGTTATAGTCCTGCCTTAGGTAGGAAAGCCAACTGAGTACTTTGGGCCAATCACTGGGAGAGGGTGAGTTATAGTTCCGCCATAGGCACGAAAGCTAGTTGGGTACTTTGGGCCAATCACTGGGAGATGGTAAGTTATAGTCCTGCCTTAGGTAGGAAATCCAACTGAGTACTTTGGGCCAATCACTGGGAGATGGTGAGTTATAGTCCTGCCTTAGGTAGGAAAGCCAACTGAGTACTTTGGGCCAATCACTGGGAGATGGTGAGTTATAGTCCTGCCTTAGGTAGGAAAGCCAACTGAGTACTTTGGGCCAATCACTGGGAGATGGTGAGTTATAGTTCCGCCATAGGCACGAAAGCTAGTGGGTACTTTGGGCCAATCACTGGGAGATGGTGAGTTATAGTCCTGCCTTAGGTAGGAAAGCCAACTGAGTACTTTGGGCCAATCACTGGGAGAGGGTGAGTTATAGTTCCGCCATAGGCACGAAAGCTAGTTGGGTACTTTGGGCCAATCACTGGGAGATGGTAAGTTATAGTCCTGCCTTAGGTAGGAAATCCAACTGAGTACTTTGGGCCAATCACTGGGAGATGGTGAGTTATAGTCCTGCCTTAGGTAGGAAATCCAACTGAGTACTTTGGGCCAATCACTGGGAGATGGTGAGTTATAGTCCTGCCTTAGGTAGGAAAGCCAACTGAGTACTTTGGGCCAATCACTGGGAGATGGTGAGTTATAGTCCTGCCTTAGGTAGGAAAGCCAACTGAGTACTTTGGGCCAATCACTGGGAGATGGTGAGTTATAGTCCCGCCATAGGCATGAAAGCTAGTTGGGTACTTTGGGCCAATCACTGGGAGATGGTGAGTTATAGTCCTGCCTTAGGTAGGAAAGTCAATAAAATTATTACAGAAAAATTCTGGAATTTATGCTGGCTGGGAAATTCTGGCAGCTGAACTCCACATGTCTTCAACTTGCCAAGTCTGAAAAATCCTGATTTTTAGCATCTCCAGATTCTGCTCGCCAACATATTAGACAGAGGGACAAAATGTCAGGCCAAATAAAAACTTGTAAACAGGATTCAGCCTTGGGAGAATTATTCACAAGAAAATGGCGTTTCTCACCTACCTTCCCAGAAATACAAAATCTGAGACAGAAACTCTACACAGGGAAACAGCAGCTGAACCCGTGGGGTTTTTTTTTTTTTTATTTAAAAAAAATAAATTGTAGAAAATCCTGAACAGAAACAAGCATTTATAGCTTGCCAAATATCAGGCCATTAAAAGAAAACTTCTATCCATTGGCTGGGAAAGAAATGAAGTGGGGTTACTGTACAGTTTGGTGAAACCCATCCACGTTGCTGATCCAAATGTAGATATATGGGGAGGGTACGAGTTATTTATAATTCGTAAAAACCCTGCCACTCAAAAGGGTACTGTTGAATTTCTTGCCTGCATGTTCTTCTCACTCTGAATCTCAGTTTGTTTGTTTTTTTAAAAAAGGAATTCTTTAGTGTTTTTTAAAAAAGCTTCTGGAACTTGCTGAATTTTTCCAAAGGAAGGAAGGAAGAAAGGAATTAATTAATTAATTAATTCTCCATCTACCCCAGAAAAGAAAGAAAGGAATTCTCCCACCTACCCCAGAAAGAAGGAAAGAAATAAAAAAGAAGGAAAGAAAAAGAGCGAGAGAGAGAGAGAGAGAGAGAGGAGGGGGGAATTCTCCCAACCAAAGAAAGAAAGAAAGAAAGAAATTCTCCCATCTACCCCAGAAAGAAAGAAGGAAAGAAAAAGAGAGAGAGAGAGAGAGAGAGAGGAGGGAGGAATTCTCCCAACAAAAGAAAGAAGGAAAGAAATTTTTCCATCTATCCCAGAAAGAAGGAAAGAGAGAAAGAGAGAAAGAAAGAGAAAAAAAGAAGAAAGAAGGAAAGAAATAAAGAGGGGGGGGAGTGGGAGGAATTCTCCCAACTACCTCAGAAAGAGAGAGAGAGAGAGAGAGAGAGAGAGAGAGAGAGAGAGAGAGAGAGAGAGGGAGAGAAATTTTCCCATCTACCCGAGAAAGAAGGAAAGAGAAAAAGAGAGAAAGAAAGAGAAAGAAAGAAAGAGAGGGGGGGACAGGGAGGAATTCTCCCAACTACCCCAGAAAGAGAGAGAGAGAGAGAGAGAAAGAGAGAGAGAGAGAGAAATTTTCCTATCTACCCGAGAAAGAAGGAAACAGAAAAAGAGAGAAAGAAAGAGAAAGAAAGAAAGAGAGGGGGGGACAGGGAGGAATTCTCCCAACTACCCCAGAAAGAGAGAGAGAGAGAGAGAGAGAGAGAGAGAGAAATTTTCCCATCTACCCGAGAAAGAAGGAAAGAGAAAAAGAGAGAAAGAAAGAAGAAAGAAAAAAGAGGGGGGGGGGGAAACAGGGAGGAATTCTCCCAACTACCCCAGAAAGAGAGAGAGAGAGATAAATTTTCCCATCTACCCGAGAAAGAAGGAAAGAGAAAAAGAAAGAAAGAGAAAGAAGGAAGAAGGAAAGAAATAAAGAGAGGGGGGGGGACAGGGAGGAATTCTCCCAACTACCCCAGAAAGAAGAGAGAGAGAGAGAGAGAGAGAGAGAGAGAGAGAGAGAGAGAGAGAAAGAAAGAGAGAAAGAAAGAAAGAAAGAACGAAAATATGAAAGAAAGAAAATAAGAAAATTAGAAGGGTAAAGTATTCTTGGTTCAACAATAGAAAACCAGAAAAAAAAGGGGGGGGCATAAAAGACCCCCTTGCCTTTAGCTTTCCTGTGCAGCCAAGCCAACTTGGGCGGCAGCTGCATTAAAACCTGGGATTTTTCACAGGGGCTACATTGAGGTTTAAAGGGAAGCTGAAGAAAGCATCTTTGAAGGAGGGTTGGCAACCATTCTACGGGCTCCACTGTTGGAGGATAAATGTAAATATATATTTTTTAAAGCTCTCTCTCTCTCTCTCTCTCTCTCTTTTTGGTCAATGAGTGCCTTCACAACCTTGTTGATCCAACAGAATGGGGTGACTCATGCCCGCGTAGAAGAAATCAGCTTTAGGGAAACATTTGGGGTTCCGTCTGATTTAGTGGCTACCTTCTGAAGAGACCTGCAGGGTTTAAAAGGAAGCATAGGGAAGGAGGAAAAAAAAAATCCCTTTTTTTGTCTCCCCCCCCCCCCCCCAATAAAAACCAGAGTTTGCTTTGCCGCAATGCTTCTCTAAAGTTTACAGAGATCGGTTTCAAGGAACGGGAAGCTATAAAAAGATTTCAGGCAGTTCAATTTAGACACGGATAAGAGATTAAAAATTAAGATAAGATTTAAGATAAGAGACAAGAAATTAAAAGACGCTCGCTCCTGGGGAGGAAAGCTATGGCAAAGCTAGACAGCATACTAAAAAGCAGAGACATCGCCCTGCCAACAAAAGTGTGTATAGCCAAGGTGACGGTTTTCCCAGTTGCAATGGTTGGATGTGAAAGTTGGACCATAAGGAAGGCTGAGAAGGCCAAAGAATTGAGGCCTTTGAACTCTGGTGCTGGAGAAGACTCCTGCGAGTCCCTTGGACTGCCAGGCGATCAAACCGGTCAGTCCTCGAGGAGATCAACCCTGACTGCTCTTTAGAAGGCCAGATCCTGAAGAGGAAACTCAAATGCTTTGGCCACCTAAGGAGAAGGAAGGACTCCCTGGAGAAGAGCCTAATGTTGGGAACGATGGAGGGCAAAAGAAGAAGGGGACGGCAGAGAACGAGGTGGCTGGATGGAGTCACGGAAGCAGTCGGCGTGAGCTTCAATGGACTTCAGAGGATGGTGGAGGACAAGAAGGCCTGGGGGAATGTTGTCCATGAGGTCACAATGGATCAGACACAACTTCACAACTAAGAACAACAAATAGATAGATAGATAGATAGATAGATAGATAGATAGATAGATAGATAGATAGATAGATAGATCCAAGTGACTCCTGTGAGTCCCTTGGACTGCAAGGTGATCCAACCGGTCAGTCCTGGAGGAGATCAACCCTGACTGCTCTTTAAAAGGCCAGATCCTGAAGAGGAAACTCAAATCCTTTGGCCACCTAAGGAGAAGGAAGGACTCCCTGGAGAAGAGCCTAATGCTGGGAACGATGGAGGGCAAAAAGAGAAGAAGGAGATGGCAGAGAAGGAGGTGGTTGGATGGAGTCACTGAAGCAGGCGGTGTGAGCTTAAATGGACTCCAGAGGATGGTAGAGGACAGGAAGGCCTGGAGGAACGTGGTCCATGGGGTCGCGAAGGGTCGGACATGACTTCGCAACTAACAACAAGGAGACTCCATAACTCCTTTCTATCATCGTGATTGTAATCATGATCATCTCTTAGCCATTGTCTGTCCATTGCAGGATGAAGGCCTCTTCTTGCCTTTTTCCAATCCTGAGTTTTCTTTGGCCAATTGGAACTTCCATACTTACTGATGTCACTCCTCCATCTTGTTCGGGGTCTCTTTCGTGGGGGCTTTTGATCCAGTGGGATCCATTCTAGGACTGCCTTGCTCCACCTGTCTTGGTCAGGTCTTCTGCCTAGGTGACTGGCCGGTTTCCATTGCAATTCTTTTATTCTCTTGATGGCACCTTGTTCTCTAATAATCCTCGTATCTTGTCTTGGAGATGCCCAGCGTGTATCTTCCCTTTAAAGAAGACGCCTTTATATATTCTAGCAAAAGAATGAGTCACCAGTTCCAGCTTGATTTGAAATGAATCACTGCTAAATGCAGAGAAGAGCAACAAAGCGGATTAGGGGACTGGAGGCTAAAAGATACGAAGAACGGTTGCAGGAACTGGGCCTGGCTAGTTTAATGAAAAGAAGGACCAGGGGTGAGATGATAGCAGTCTTCCAATATCTAAGGAGCTTCCACAAAGAAGAGGGGGTCAACCTGTTCTCCAAAGCACCTGAAGGCAGGACAAGAAGCAGCGGTTGGAAACTAATTGAGGAGAGAACCAATCTAGAACTAGGGAGAAACTTCTCAACAGAACAACAATTAACCACTGGAACTGCTTGCCACCAGAAGTTGTGAATCCTCCAACACTGGAGGTTTTGGAGACTGGACAAGCATTTGTCTGAAATGGTATTTCCTGCCTGAGCAGGGGGTTGGACTAGAAGACCTCCAAGGTCCCTTCCAATTCCAAAGCACCTTTGTGATTAGAATAGAATAGAATAGAATAGAATAGAATAGAATAGAATAGAATAGAATAGAATAGAATAGAATAGAATAGAATAGAATAGGTTGGAAGGAACCTTGGAGGTCTTCTAGTCCAACCCCCTGCTCAGGCAGGAAATACCATTTCAGACAAATTACCATTTCAGACAAAGCACCCTCAGGTGCTTTGGAGAATAGTTTGACTCCCTCTTCTTTGTGGCAGTCTCTCAGATATGGGAATACTGTTATCATGTCTCCCCTAGTCCTTATTGTCATCAGACTAGACTTACTCAATGTCTGCAACCGTTCTTCATATATTTTAGCCTCCAGTCCCCTCATCATCTCTGTTGCTCTTCTCTGCACTCTTTCCAGAGTCTCCACATCCTTTTTTTTTAATATCATGGTGACCAAAATTTATATTCCAAATCTGCAATATTCCAAGTGCGGTCTTATCAAGGCATTATAAAGTGGCATTAACACTTCAAGTGATCTTGATTCTATCCCTCTTTTTATGCAGCCTAGAACTGTGTTGGCTTTTTTGGCAGCTGCCGCACACGGCCAGCTCCTTATTTAAGTGATTGTCCACTAGGACTCCGAGATCCCTCTCATTGCTATTGAGCAAGGTACCACTTATTCTGCACTTGTGCATTTGGTTTTTCTTGGCCTTTTTTGGCAACTGCCGGCTCATGTTTAAGATCTTTTTTCATCAGCATGGAAGGAGACCATCAGAAACTCCCTTGCTGGTCTCGACCACCTTGGTGCTTTCACAATCGCCAGAACATCAGGAAAACACAAAACAAAATCAGGTTGTTGTTTTTTTTTTTTTTAGCAATGCCAATCAATGCTCTACAAACTTGGCAGCTTTAAGACTTGTAGACTTCAACTCCCAGAATTCCACAGCTAGCCATGAATGATAGAGTTGGAAGAGACCAGAAGGGTCAACTAAGTCAGGGGTCTCCAACCTTGGCAACTTTAAGCCGGCGGACTTCAACTCCCAGAATTCCACAGCTAGCCATGAATGATAGAGTTGGAAGAGACTAGAAGGGTCATCTAAATCAGGGGTCTCCAACCTTGGCAACTTTAAGCCTGGAGGACTTCAACTCCCAGAATTCCACAGCCAGCCATGAATGATAGAGTTGGAAGAGACCAGAAGGGTCATCTAAGTCAGGGGTCTCCAACCTTGGCAACTTTAAGCCGGCGGACTTCAACTCCCAGAATTCCACAGCTAGCCATGAATGATAGAGTTGGAAGAGACCAGAAGGGTCATCTAAGTCAGGGGTCTCCATCTTGGCCACTTTTAAGCCTGGAGAATTCTGGGAGTTGAAGTCCACAAGTCTGAAAGCTGCCAAGTTTGAAGACCTCTGCTCTACAGTTTCAACTTTAGGCTACCTTCTGCGGAGTGGACAAGGTTGAGTTACTCTTTTTTTTTTTTTTAAAGCGCCTTCCACTCAACTCCCATCTCCAATCTACAGACAGTCATTTAATACCATTTAGTAGGCGGAAAAAATGGACCAAAACAGGAAAGGACAAATGTTTGAAAATGTTTGTGCAAGCTCTTTGGGACGTTGATCTTGCCAATATCTATGGTGGTTGATGGCTGTTTTTTTTCTCCCTCACAGGATCACATGCTGCTTAAGGAAGGGGCCACCGTCTCCGATCAGGAAACACAAAAAACGCCAGCCAATTTCCTCTCGTTCCCAGCCTTTGCAAATTATGCTTATCTTTGCATTAGTGGGCATAATAATAATAAATGTTCTGTAGCTTGCAATTATTTTTGCAGAGGGGGGGGTCTTCTGACTCCAAGCGCATCCTTCCTGAATTAGCTTTGTGTCTTCATGATGAGACTCACTAAGGGTAGCAGATCCTTTTTGGGGTGAAATTTTTGCAAAATTGTTTCTGCTGGGCTAGGCCGATAGCGCCCGCAGCCCCTGCATTTAATTTTTTGAAGATGGGTTTATTTTTATCCCGTCTTTATTACTTCATAAGCAACTTAAGGTGACAATCATATGTAATAGCCCTTCCCTTTTCTCCACAACAACCCCGTGAGGTAGGTTGGGCTTTTATCCCTAAGGAGGGACTAGAACTCACCGTCTCCTAGTGATTGGCCCAAAGTCACCCAGCCAGCTTTCATGCCTAAGGCAGGACTAGAACTCACCATCTCCTGGTGATGGGCCCAGAGTCACTCAGCTGGCTTTCGTATCTAAGGCAGGACTAGAACTCACCGTCTCCTAGTGTTTGGCCCAAAGTCACCCAGTCAGCTTTCGTACGTAAAGCAGAACTAGAACTCACCATCGCCTGGTGATTGGCCCAATGTCACCCAGCCAGCTTTCATGCCTAAGGCAGGACTAGAACTCATCGTCTCCCGGTGATTGGCCCAAAGTCACCCAGTCAGCTTTCGTACCTAAGGCAGGACTAGAACTCACCGTCTCCTGGTGATTGGCCCAGTTAGCCAGTCAGCTTTCATGCCTGAGGCTGGACTAGAACTCACCATCTCCTAGTGAGTGGCCCACAGTCACCCAGTCAGCTTTCGAGCATAAGACGGAACTAGAATTCACCATCTCCAGGTTTCTACCCTAGTGTCTTAACCACTAAGACCAAACTGATGATAATCGAACATTTAACTGATGATAGTCGAACATTAAGCTGTAAAATCTGTATCTTAGTTTATCATCTTGGAAAGCCAAATAAATCACTGAGCACAGAAAAAAAAAATATCAGAATTTCCCAGATCAAGAACCACAAATTGTGGACCTTTGGGCCTGAAAATCTGCACGCTGGTGAGGCGTATTAAAAATGCCTAGGAAGAAGTATTTGATGTTAACATTAATTATTGCTTCAATTGCAGTGAAGGAGGACATTTTTTTCCCCCCCCGTAGAGAAAATAAGTTTTGATTTCAAGTGAGGTCAGCAAGGTTATGCAGTAAACAGATGATGATCCCAAGCCGGCACGAAGCCCAATGAAAATAATCATGCAATATTCCATGGAAAAGCGAGCAAGCAACTTCCATATAATGAAATGAAAATGACGGTGGCCAAATGCATAACAGTTCTCCGTTCCTACTTCCTAGAAATCACATTATTAATATGCCCGGGGGAAAAAAAAAACAAAAAGACAGCACAGCCTATTTCTCATTCTGCAGACTTCTCCAGAAAAAGACTTCACGGAAGGAAATGAAATATTAAAAGAGAGAAACGTGAGACTTCCAAACAGAAGATCCTCGACTTACGGCCACGGTTGAAACCAAAAAATTTCCATCGCTAGGCCAGGGCGGTGGTTAAAGTGATTTTAAAAGCCTGATTTTACGACCGGGTTGGCCAGGGTTGTTAAGCTAACGGCTGCCGTTGTTAAGCGAAGCATGTGGTCATTAAGCAAATCCATCTTCTCCCACTGAAGGTCGCAAAAGGGGGGAATCACGTGACCCTTGGCCAGTTGCCAAGCGCCTGAATTTTTGGATTGTGTGGCCGCGAGGAATGCTGTGACGGTCGTAAGGGTGAGGACCGACCCTAAATCACTGTTTTCAGTGTCATTTTGAAAGTCGCTAAGCAAATGGCCGTAAGCGAGGACTGCTTGGATGAGTCCTCCGCCTGTCTCGTTTTGCATTAATAATGTTAGTCGTCGTTTGGTCCACCTGACGTTTAAGCAAGGAAATCGAAATCCTTCCAATGTCTGAAAGCGAATCCTGGCTGCGAAAGTTGATCCCAACTCCTGATAGGTCCGTATTGATTTCAGGACCTCTTAAATTTCCTTTCTTTTGTATTTCCTAGGCCGGGTTTTTGCAACCTTGTGGGCAACCTTAAGAGGTGCGAACTTCCAACTCCCAGAATTCCCTAGCCAGCTTTTGTTAGCTGGGGGATTCTGGGACTTCTGGGATGTCCACATCTCTTAAAGTTGCCAAGGTTGAAGAATATCCAAAGATCTCGCGCCAAATCCCAGCGTTTCACTTGGACTCCGAAGAGGCAAGGGAGTTTTTGCAGGCCCTTTTATCTGAAGAGGTTTAGAAGGACAGACCAATGAGAAAACTTCACGTTCTATCTAGTCCATGGGCTGGATCCATCACACATTTAGCCCAGCCGTTTTTCAATATTTGGCAGGAGGCTGTTTTGTTTCCATATTTTACTTCTGTCTTTCTTAAATGTCCTCCTCCTCCTCCTCCTCCTCCTTCTTCACCCCTTCCTCCTCCACTCCGCAAACCCCATTCCCTTCAAGCACTGACGATATTACCTAGTTGGGTAATGAAACGTCTGCAAGAAAAGCACCGAGCTCAGAGAGCAACAAGGACCCTTCCTCCTCCTCCTCCTCTCCACAAACCCCACTCCCTTCAAACACTGATGATGTTCCCTAGTTTGGTTATGAAATGTCTGCAGGAAAACAACCAAGCTCAGAGAGTACCAAGGAGCCCACAGCCCTATCCTGTCCTCCTCTTCCTCCTCCTTTTCCTCTTCCTCCTCTCTGCAAACCCCACTCCCTGGTAACACTGATGATGTTCCCTAGTTGGGTAATGAAATGTCTGCAGGAAAACAACCAAGCTCAGAGAGCAAAAAGGACCCCACGGTCCTCCTCTTTCTCCATCACCAGTCGTCGTCTTCCTCTTCCTCCTCCTCCTCTTCCTTTTCCTCTTCCTCCTCTCTGCAAACCCCACTCCCTGGTAACATTGATGATGTTCCCTAGTTGGGTAATGAAATGTCTGCAGGGAAGCAACCAAGCTCAGAGAGCAAAAAGGACCCCACGGTCCTCCTCCTTCTCCATCACCAATCATCGCCCTCTTCCTCTTCCTCCTCCCTGCAAATCCCACTCCTTTCTAACACTGGTGATGTTCCCTAGTTGGGTCATGAAACATCTGCAAGAAAGCCTCCAATCTCAGAAAGCAACAAGGACCCCAACAGTCTTCTTCCTTCCTTCCTTCTCCATCACCAGTCCTCCTCCTCTTCCTCCTCCTCCTCCTCCTCCTCTTCCCCCCACCCCCTACGAAAACCTCTGGCATCTTTGGGGTCTCAAGTGAAATGCTGAGATATTTGGCGAGGACGTTTGCGCAGGAAAGCAATCGAGCTCGTAGAGCAGCAAGCAAGAAATAAATTTGGATTTTCTTTTTTTTTTTCTTCCCCCAATTAACGCCGCGGAGCTTTGTTGGAGCGGGAAGGAGAGCGCTGCAAACTGCGATGCATTTGTGGGTCCACTCGGGGCACGCATGGAAGCCAGTCGCGTCATGCATGACAAAGGAGCCACGGAAGCACGGGTTAACGGATGAGATGGTGCCATATACCTCCACTAAGGTCACTCTGAGGGCACTGACAAGTGAGGGCTCAATATCCACCAGCTGAACGGCATTAAAACTCTGAATGTCAAAAGTGGCACAAGGACAACACGCACACACACACACACAGAGACACAAACACACACACAACACGGTTAGAACTGCAAGGCAAACAACAGGTCAATACGGTTAGTCAAAGCATATGCAACCCCGTGGACTTTTCATAGAGACTCTCAGCCTTGGCGTAAACTGTTTGCAGGAGAGGTCAGAGCAGAGGTCTTCAAACTTGGCCGCTTGAAGACTTGTGAACTTCAACTCCCAGAATTCTCCAGCCAGCAGAGCTTTAAGACTTGTGGACTTCAACTCCCAGAATTCTCCAGCCAGCAGAGCTTTAAGACTTGTGGACTTCGACTCCCAGAATTCTCCAGCCAGCGTAGCTTGAAGACTTGTGGACTTCGACTTCCAGAATTCTCCAGCCAGCGTAGCTTGAAGACTTGTGGACTTCGACTCCCAGAATTCTCCAGCCAGCGTAGCTTGAAGACTTGTGGACTTCAACTCCCAGAATTCTCCAGCCAGTGTAGCTTTAAGACTTGTGAACTTCAACTCCCAGAATTCTCCAGCCACCGTAGCTTGAAGACTTGTGCACTTCAACTCCCAGAGTTCTCCAGCCAGCGTAGCTTGAAGACTTGTGGACTTCAACTCCCAGAGTTCTCCAGCCAGCGTAGCTTGAAGACTTGTGGACTTCAACTCCCAGAGTTCTCCAGCCAGCGTAGCTTGAAGACTTGTGGACTTCAACTCCCAGAATTCTCCAGCCAGCAGAGCTTTAAGACTTGTGCACTTCAACTCCCAGAGTTCTCCAGCCAGCGTAGCTTGAAGACTTGTGGACTTCAACTCCCAGAGTTCTCCAGCCAGCGTAGCTTGAAGACTTGTGGACTTCAACTCCCAGAATTCTCCAGCCAGCAGAGCTTTAAGACTTGTGCACTTCAACTCCCAGAATTCTCCAGCCAGCGTAGCTTGAAGACTTGTGCACTTCAACTCCCAGAGTTCTCCAGCCAGCGTAGCTTGAAGACTTGTGGACTTCAACTCCCAGAATTCTCCAGCCAGCAGAGCTTTAAGACTTGTGGACTTCAACTCCCAGAATTCTCCGGCCAGCGTAGCTTGAAGACTTGTGCACTTCAACTCCCAGAGTTCTCCAGCCAGCGTAGCTTGAAGACTTGTGGACTTCAACTCCCAGAATTCTCCAGCCAGCAGAGCTTTAAGACTTGTGGACTTCAACTCCCAGAATTCTCCGGCCAGCGTAGCTTGAAGACTTGTGGACTTCAACTCCCAGAGTTCTCCAGCCAGCGTAGCTTGAAGACTTGTGGACTTCAACTCCCAGAATTCTCCAGCCAGCAGAGCTTTAAGACTTGTGCACTTCAACTCCCAGAATTCTCCAGCCAGCGTAGCTTGAAGACTTGTGCACTTCAACTCCCAGAATTCTCCAGCCAGCGTAGCTTGAAGACTTGTGGACTTCAGCTCCCAGAATTCTCCAGCCAATATAGCTTTAACTTGTGGACTTCAGCTCCCAGAATTCTCCAGCTGCCCGGAGCTCCCAGAGAATTCTGGGAGTTGAAGTCCACAAGTCTTAAAGTGGCCAAGTTTGAAGACCTCTGCTCTACAATTTCAATGTTACGCTACCTTTTGTGGAGTGGACAAAGTTAAATTACTCTTTTTTTTAAAAAAAAAAGCGCCTTCCACTCAACTCCCATCTCCAATCTACAGACGGTCATTAAATACCATTTAGTAGGCCGAATATTTCTGAGTAGGCCGTAGCACAGGGCTTGGAGACCCCCGAGTTAAACCCCAGGGCCTTCTCTTCCGGAAGGGAAAGTCCAAACTATACTACAGGTATAATCCTCGATTTACAGTCACCCTTGAGCTCAAAGTTTCCCACTGCTGAGCGAGACGGTTGTTAAGTGAGTTTTGCACCTATTGTTACGATTAAGATGGAGGTTATTTTCTTGCCACAGTTGTTAAGCGAATCAGCATAGTTAGTAATACAGTCCGCTAAGTGAATCTGGCTTCCCCAACTTGTCGGAAGGTCGCAGAAGGGGATTAATCACCTGACCCTGGGACAGAGCAATGGTCATAAGTATGAGTCGGTTGCCAAGGGTCCAAATTTTGATCACATGACTACAATGGTCGTAAGTGTGGGGGGGAAAAAGGGTCATAAGTCACTTTTTTTCAGCGCTGTCGTAACTCTGAACGGGCGCTCAGCGGGTGGTTGTAAGTGGAGGACTACAGGTAATCCTCGACTTACGTCCACAATTGAGCCCAACATTTCTGTTGCTAAGTGAGACAGTTGTTAACCGAGCTTTGTCCCATTTTACAACCTTTACTGCCACACTTGTTAAATGAATTACTGCAGTGGTTAACTTAGTGACCACCGTTGTTAAGTGAATCCGGCTTCCCCGTTGACTTCGCTTGTCAGAAGGTCGTAAAAGTGGATCACGTGGCCCCCGGATTCGGCAACCGTCATAAATACGAACCAGTTGCCAAGTCTCCAAATTTTGATCAGGTGACCGTGGGGAATGCTGCGACGGTCGTTAAGTGTGAAACACAGTCCTAAGTCACTTTTTTCAGTGCCGTGGTAACTTTGAATGGCCACTAAATGAACTGTTGTAAGTCGAGGACTATCTGTATCTGAATTTCAAGGGCATATTTGGAGTTTGTACAGAGGCCACCCGTGTTTCATCTGACTTTCCTCAAACGCAGCACTGAATCAAGGCCCACCCGTTCCCCCGTTTTCTCTTTGGGCTAAGGACAGTTTTGCAAAAGCTTTAAAACTTATTTTATTTATTTATTTATTTATTTATTTATTTATTTATTTATTCATTCATTCATTCATTCATTCATTCATTCATTTATTGAATTTATTTGCCACCCATCTCGTCATAAAACGACTCTGGGCGGCTTCCAGCATCATTTTTTCCTTTAAATCAGTGCTTTCTGTCTCTTAGAAATAAAACTAAATGAGAAAAATAAAACAAAACCCAGAAAAATCACTAATTTCTTTTTTTTAAGCCATCTGGGGACACCCATCCAGCCAGAGATGCATGAGCTTGCAAATATTTCGAGACGTAAATCTTTTAAATATAAATTGGAGTTAATTCTTTGAAACAAAGCAGATAATCGCTTTTTTTTTTTTTTTTTACAGCTAATTAGTTTTTAGCCCATCTTTGGTCGTAAATCGTGCTCAACATAAACAATTGCTGAAGTTCTGCAGAGATTCTCGAATGCGGAACCAAGCAACAGGCTGGAAATTTAACACACATACACACATTCCTTTAAACTAATCAGAGGAATGATTTCTCTGATCATCCTCTGAATAATCAGATTAATTTGACGGGCTAAGGAAAAGATCTCAACCCCGTAACATCCGGTCTCCTTAGTTCTAGCTTTTTCTCAGCTTTTTAAAATGTGAATTATTTTTGTGTGTATCTTTTTAAGCTGCCCAGAATCGCTTTATCTGTCAGAGGGGCAGCATAGAAATTTAACAAGTGAATAAATAAAAGGGCTGCTTTGATAGGAAAGAATAATCTCGGTTATAAAACTGAATTAAACAAAATTGGTTTCTTTCTTTTCCAATAGGGTGGCACAAGAAGACTAACCGGCTAAAATAAAATCAGAGAAAAAGAGCTAAAATGATCCCCCTTTCAGATCAAAAGGCCCACTTAAAGAGGGGCCCGTTAATTTAGATTTCTGCAAACAGGTGGAGGGGTTAAAGGAGAAGTGTAGTAACGCACCCCATTTCTTTGGGGAGTATTTCTTAACTTTCGCAACTCTAAGAGAGGTGGGACTTCAACTCCCAGAATCCCTCAGCCAGCAAGGGGAACTATGGCCCTTTCATGACTCATGGACTTCAACTCCCAGAATTCCTCAGCCAGCAAGGGAAACTATGGCCCTTTCATGACTCATGGACTTCAAGTCCCGGAATCCCTCAGCCAGGATGGGGAGCTATGGCCCTTTCATGACTCGTGGACTTCAACTCCCAGAATCCCTCAGCCAGGATGGGGAGCTATGGCCCTTTCATGACTCGTGGACTTCAACTCCCAGAATCCCTCAGCCAGGATGGGGAGCTATGGCCCTTTCATGACTCGTGGACTTCAACTCCCAGAATCCCTCAGCCAGGATGGGGAGCTATGGCCCTTTCATGACTCGTGGACTTCAACTCCCAGAATCCCTCAGCCAGGATGGGGAGCTATGGCCCTTTCATGACTCATGGACTTCAACTCCCAGAATTCCTCAGCCAGCAAGGGAAACTATGGCCCTTTCATGACTCATGGACTTCAAGTCCCGGAATCCCTCAGCCAGGATGGGGAGCTATGGCCCTTTCATGACTCGTGGACTTCAACTCCCAGAATCCCTCAGCCAGGATGGGGAGCTATGGCCCTTTCATGACTCGTGGACTTCAACTCCCAGAATCCCTCAGCCAGGATGGGGAGCTATGGCCCTTTCATGACTCGTGGACTTCAACTCCCAGAATCCCTCAGCCAGGATGGGGAGCTATGGCCCTTTCATGACTCGTGGACTTCAACTCCCAGAATCCCTCAGCCAGGATGGGGAGCTATGGCCCTTTCATGACTCGTGGACTTCAACTCCCAGAATCCCTGAGCCAGGGAACTATGGACATTTTATGATTCGTGGACTTCAACTCCCAGAATCCCTCAGCCAGCAAGGAGGATTAAATTTGAAGAACTGAAAAGCAGCAGGTGAGTTTCTGGTTTTGTAAATTTTTTTTCCCTCCCGGGGAATTCATGCAAAAAGTCTGCCTCCCTCCATTGTGTGTGTGGGGTTTTTTTTTTTGGTCTTGTTCTCCTTGCAGCATGGAAGGAGCCCTCGAAAAGCGTGTACACAAACACACACACACACACACAAAAGGAAGCCAAGGCAGTGTGGTTAAAAGCGTGCTTACGGTGTCGCTGTCGCACGGCTGAAACTGGAAGGACTGCGGCTTGTGAAAGACCGAGTTTTCTTGCAAGAAGAGCTGAAAATTGTAATCTCGCACTACCTGAAAACAGAAAAAGCACCTGTGTTTACAGCTGGGTCAGAAATCGTAAAGGACCAATACAGGTAAGCCTTCGACTTACAACGGTTCGTTTAGTGACTGTTCCAAGTTACGACGGCACCGAAAAATGTGACTGATGGCCGTTTTTCACACTTACGACTGTTGCAGCACATGACTGTGATCAAAATTCAGGCGCTTGGCAACTGATTCATATTTATGACGGTTGCAGCGTCCCGGGGGGTGGGGTCAAATGATCCCCTTTTGCGACCTTCTGACAAGCAAGATCGATGCTTAACAACCATCTTACAAACTTAACCAACTGCCGTGATTCCGTTAACAACTGCGGCAGGAGAGGTCATAAAATGGGGCAAAATTCACTTGTCTCGCTTAGCAATGGAAATTTTGGACTCCATTGTGGTCGTAAATGAGAGTGGTGTGATGGTCTAGAGGTGGAGCTCTGGCCTCACAATCAGGAGGCTGTGAGTTTGATCCTAGGTAGAGGCAGATATTTCCTTCTCTGGGCACAATGAGATTTTATCTGCTGAATATAACTCCGCATTGGCGACAGGAAAGGCATCTGGCCAGTAAACACTCTGCTAGCTCCATTCAGCTGCCCGCAAGGGATTATGGGGTCATTAAAGGAGGATGATTGTGGTCGTAAGTCGAGGGACATCCTGTACAGGGAGTCCTTGACTTGCGAACACCATTGGGACTGCAGCTCCCGTCGCTAAGCAGGGTGGTTGTTAAGCGAGACATTTCCAATTTTATGATCATTTTCGCAGATGTCGTTAAGAGAGTCACACAGTCGTTAAACGAACCTGCCTTCCCCACTGACTTTCCAGATCAGAAATGGAGATCACACGATCCCCAGGATGCTGCCCCCATCATAAATACACGCCAAGTGTCTGGATTTTGATCATGTGACGGTGGGAACACTGCCAACGGTCGTAAACGCGAGGATCGATTGCACACCATCTTTTTTTTCCCCAGCCCCGCTGAGAATTCGAATACTAAACGAACGGTCGTAAATAGAGGACTTACCCGCTGTGCTGAAATGATTAAAACAACACATTTCTACCATTGCGCTGCATGTAACAATGGACAGATTCGTCGTTCTTAAAATAAAAAGGCGACCCAGAAAAAAATTCCTATTTATTTATTTATTTTTATTCTAAAAAATTCCTAGCCAGCCAACTGCTCAATTGCAGGAAATAATTATGGCCCCCCTTTTTAAAAAAATATGTGTGCATGGTTTTTTTTTAATGCCGGTATCGGGGTTTTAATCCCTCTAAAAACAGATTATAGACTAGTGATGGCTAACCTTTTTGCCGCCGTGTGCCAAAAGCAGGGGGAGCCCGGGGGGGGGGGGTGTTTGTGCATGTACCCACACACATAATTCAATGCGCCCGCCCCCCACGCATATGCGCGTGACCCCACACGCTCCCCCCGCTTTCGGCACGCGATGACACAGTGGGCCTGGTAGGCCCGTTTTTCACCCTTCCCAGGCTCTAGAGCAGTGTTTCTCAACCTTGGTAGCTTGAAGATGGGTGGACTTCAACTCCCAGAATCCCCCAGCCAGCGTTGCTGGCTGGGGGATTCTGGGAGTTGAAGTCCACCCATCTTCAAGCTACCAAGGTTGAGAAACACTGCCCTAGAGGCTTTCTTGGAGCCTGGGGAGGGTGAAAAACAGGCTTCCCCACCCGCCTTGAGGCCCTCCGGAGGCCGGAAACAGCCTGTTTCCCGACTTCTGGTGGGCCCGGAAGGCCCGAAAATCAGCTGGCCGGTGCGTGCATGCGTGCCCATCGACATGACTCCGCGTGCCACATGTGGCAGGCTTGTCATAAGTTCGCCATCACGGCTACAGACTCTGCTCACGGAACTCATCTTTATAACTGTCACAATTGTCATGAAAAAGAACATTCCGCCTCAGGTTAAAATGAAATAACAGTTGGAAAATAAAAGCCGCACATAAATTAAGGCAGGTTTTTACCACACAATGGGTTATCCAAACATCTGAAAAGAGGCAGGAAGGGGGGGGATTAACCCTCAAAATTGTCCACCTCAATAGCAAATCATTTTAAGGTGAAGAAAATGGATTGTTTTTTAACATTTGGGGAATCCAGTAGCGGGTTATAATTTACACCCGTGATGGCGAATCTGTGGCACGCGTGACATATTGGTGGGCACACGGGCTCAGCTCCGGCGCACATACATGCCCTGGCCAGCTGGTTTTTGGGCCTCTTGGGTCCCCTGGAAGTCAGCAAACAGGCTGTTTCTGGGCCCCAGAGGGCCCCGGCCGTTTTTGCCCTCCCCAGGCTCCTAGAAAGGCTCTGGAGCCTGGGGTGGGTGAAAAAAACGGGCCTACTGGGCCCACCCTGCCATCGCGTGCTGAAAGTGAGAGAAGCGCACATATGAACATGGAATTATGGGTGTGGGGGCCCCCCCACGCTACCCCCATTTTTGGCATATGATGGCAAAAAGGTTAGCCATCACTGATCTCCTCACTCTTCTGCCAAAGAGCTTCCTTTTTCCAAATTAATTTGAATTTCCAAAAAAATGTGTCTAATTCAATTCTATCCTTTTTTTTTTTTAATAACGAACCGACGGAAAGTACTTCACAGATAACGCTCCAAGCGCAATAACATCCAATTCCAAACACGAAAAGCAATAGAACAAAGTAATACATATTGATGGGATAATAAAAACATTAAAATGATCTTTATAGCTTAAGATGCTGTATATTTGGTTTTCAATCTACAAACAAGCGACTGGAATGGATGGAACATGCACCCATCCTTGTCAATTTTGGTCCGTCACTCTGTGGAACATCAATATGGGTAGCCCTCAATTTATGACCACAATTCAGCCCAACATTTCTGTCGCTAAGCGAGACAATTTTAACGGAGCTTTGTCCCGTTTTACAACCTTTTCTTGCCACTGTTGTTAAGTGAACCGGTGCAATTGATAAATGAGTAACCCGGTTGTTAACCCCGTTGACTTTGCTTGGTGGAAGGTCGCAAAAGGAGATCATGTGACCCCCCCCGGGGCGCTGCGACCGTCATAAATATGAACCCAGTTGCCAAGTGATTGAATTTTGATTACGGTGATTGTGGGGATGTTGCAACAGTCGTAAGTGTGAAAAAGTAAATGTTAACAAATATGATCAAAAATACTTCATTTGTATTAAAATGTATGACATGCAGAATATGGCAATTGACATAAAAATAACGTATTGAAATATTGAATAATGAAGGAGTATAAATTGAACAAGCAAATAATGGAAGACTTCAATTTAGCATAAATTTTTGTACTATTATTAGAATTATATAAGCTTGTTAAAAGTAATAAATACGGTTAATAATATTCTATTTGTATTAAAAGGTATGACGCTCAGAACAGGGTGGTTGGCACTGAAATAACACATTGAAATAGCAAATGATTAAATAATGAAAGATTATAATCTAATAAAAATATGTGTATTATTACAAGGTTTTATACAATCTTATTAAATGAAACAAATATGATTAATATTACTTTATTTGTATTAAAATGAATGACACTCAGGTGCCATGCTGTTCACACATCGATGTGTTTTGTAAAAAATAAAAAACTTTTAAAAAAATAATAAGCGTGAAAAACGGGTCATAAGTCGTAACTTCGAACGGTTGCTAAACGAATTGTCGTTATGTCGAGGACTAACTGTAGAGCAAGCAGGTCATATCAATATTTTATAGGAACATTTGGGAGATTTAACTGTTATCCCGAACATGGAATGAGTTTAAGTTTTACCTGGTGGGTCCCAATTACTGACATGCTAGCTACGTTCTGGAGCATAAAAAGAAGCAACAAGAAAGAATGTGAAAAACAGTTTTCCACAGTCACAAAAACAAACGCCAGAGATCATGGTTATAAGTCGCCGCTACAGGCAGTCCTCAAATTACGACCACAACTGACCCCCAAATTTCCACTGCTAAGCAAGGCAGAGTGAGTTCTGCCCCATTTAATGACCTTTTTTTGGCCGTAGTTGTTGAGCAAATTAGCCTGGTTGTTAAGTGAATCAGGCGGCCATTAAGCGAATCAGGCTTTCCCCCCACTGACTTTGCTTTGTCTGAAGCCGGCTGGGAAGGTCGCCAATGGCGATTCACAGGACCCCCGGGATACTGCAACCGTCATAAGTACATGCCAGTTGCCAAGCGCCAATTTTGATCACATGACCGTGGAGGAAAATGCTTCGATGGTCGTAAATGTGAGGACTGGTTATGAATGGCCTTTTTCAGTGCCTTTGTAACTTGAAAGGGTCGCTGAACCCTGATCACGTGACCAAGGGGGTGGGGTGCTGCGGAGGTCACTAATCCCTTATTTCAGCACCGTCGTAACTTTGAACGATCACTCAATGAATGGCCGTACGTTGAGGACTCCCCGAACAGCTCCCTTCCCAACTGTTGTGGGAGCTTCATCCCTGGAGGCTTGACTGGACAGCCATCTGTCAGAAATGGTATAGGTGGGTCTCCTTGCTTTGATGGGGGTGGGGTGGACTAGATGACCCCCCAAGGTCCCTTCCAACTCTGTTAATCTGTTAATGCACCACATCCAGGTGTTTATGCCAACACCGAACCAGTGGCGTTTGTCTGCTTCCCTGAATTTCACCCCTGCTTTTTCCCATTTCTGAACGGCCCTTCAAGATCAGACCAATAAATAAATAAATAAATAAAAATTAGGATTTTTGGATTTGCAAAACTTAACTTACCCGGCTTGACGTTTCCAAAAGAAATTGGAATGTGCTTTGTACAGATTGGCATATTTCTAATTCAGTCCTGCTGAATACCATTAAATAATCCTTAAGGTGGTCATATACATTGCCGTCAAGAGCCTGCGTGCAAAAGAAAAAAGGGAACAAAAAGCAGAAATTTATTCATAAACAAGGAAAGCCATCAAGATGAGTCAACCGACGGTGATTACGATTTACCGATAGTCCTCGACTTACGACCACAATGGAGCCTAAAATGCCTGTCGCTGAGTTAGTTGTTAAGTGAATTTTGCCCCATTTTTACGACCTCTCTTGCCACCGTTGTTAAGTGAATCACTGCTGTCGTTAAGTCAGTAACACGGTTGTTAAGTGAATCGGGCTTCCCCATGGACTTGGCTTGCAAAGGGGATCACATGACCCTGCGACACTGCGAGCGTCATAAATATGAGCCAGTTGCCAAGCATCTGGAAGTTTGATCACGTGACCAGGGAGGACGCTGCAACGGTCATAAGGGTGAAAAAATGGCCACGAATCCCCTTTTTTCAGAGCCGTTGTAACTTTGAACGGTCACTAAATGAACCGTTGCAGGTGAAGGACTACCTGTATTTGGAGTGACTCATAAATCCACTCCGCCGAACCAAAATGCTTAGCACATTTCAAAGGGGAAAAAAAAAAATTCAAAATGCTTTTTCCAAGAGGCAACTGGACTTCCTTGTTTTTTTCTTTTGAAGACGTTTCGCTTCCCATCCAAGGAGCTTCATCAGCTCTGACTTGGATGGTGGGGAATGGAAGGATTGATGCTCCTTGCAGACAGCTGGTCATTTGCATCCTTTTGGAGGGTCGTTGAGGCCACTTGGAGGTTTACCTGTGTCCTCAGGGTCACCTGAGTGGTTGCAAATGGATGTGAAACCAACAGGGATGAAGACCCTGGGAATTGGGTGGGAGTAGGAATGGATTTCCAGAGAGAGAAAAATTGCAGATTACAGGAACCATTTGCACCACTCAGGTGATCCTGAGGACACAGATAAAACCTCCCAAGTGGCCTCAAGGACCCTCTAAAAGGATGCAAATGACCAGCTGTCTGCAAGGAGTATCAATCCTTCCCTTCCTCACCATCCAGTCAGAGCTGATGAAGCTTCTTGGAGGAGAAGCGAAACATCTTCAAAGAAAAATCAGAAATCCAGGTGCCTCTTGAAAAAAAAAAGCACCTTTGACCTGGACGACAGAGGACCTCCATAGACATTCAAAATGCTTTGGCATCTGGAAAAAGTGTACCTTGTAATACGTAAGCTGAGGTGTCAAGCTTGAACATGAAAATGAGAAGTTTTAATTACAAAAGGTGCATTCCGAATAGTTAAAAAAATAATAATAATAAAAGGGACTGGTTTTTCAAGAAGCCTGCAATTTCTAAGAGGCTCGATCTCGCTTTATAGGTAGGTGATCTCCTTAAGGGCAGTAGGGATATTTAGCAATACTTAATTTTGGGCAATGGAGGTTGGCTAATTGTAGCCGTTATTTCTTGGAGCGCCAGGGTTTTGAACCTGTGCATCGAAGATTATATTTAGGAGCGGTGCAGTGGGCTAGATGTGGAGCTCTGGTCTCACAATCAGGAGGCTGTGAGTTTGATCCTAGATAGAGGCAGATATTTCTCTCTCTGGGCACAATGAGAATATATCTGCCGAACAAGACTCCGCACTGGCGACAGGAAAGGCATCCGGCCATTAAAACACTCAGCTCCATTCAGTTTGCCCAGACTCCACCTCGCAAGGGATTATGGCGTCGTTAAATGATAATGAGGATGATGAGGATCAAAGATTATATTTAACAGTGAAATACCAAGAACAGTTGAGATGCCGTAACTATATTTATTATAAGGGGAACAAATAATATATCGTACAATCTGCCAGAAATGTTGCTTTGCACGTGCTACGAAAACCCAACGATAGAAACTACTCTGCTCTAATCCTGTCCATCAAAAGCAGCTATGGGTAGTCTTTGACTTATGACCGCAATCGAGCCCAAAATTTCTGTCGTTCAATGTGACATTTGTCAAGCTGAGTGTTGCCCGCTTTACGACTTTTCTTGCTTACGGGTTGTTAAGCGAATCACAGCAGTTAAGTTAGTCACACCGTTGTTAAATGAATCGCGCTTCCTCCTTGACTTTGCTTGTCAGAAGGACGCAAAAGGAGATCACATGACCCCGGGACACTGCAACCGTCGTAAATATGAGTCGGTCGCCAAGCGCCTGGGGTTTGATCATGTGACCCTGGGGATGCTGCAATGGGGAAATTTTTTGCTGGAAATTGGTCCTTCCTTCTTTCTTTCTTTCTTTCCTTCCTTCCTTCAACCTCCCTCCCTCCCTTCCTTCTTTTTCCTCACTCTTCCTTCGTTCCTCCATCCTTTTCCCCTTCCTTCCCTCCCTCTTTTCCTTCCTTCCTTCTTCCCCTCCCTCTCTTCCTTCTTTTCCTTGCTCTTCTTTCCTTCCTCCTCCCTTTCCCCCTTCCTTCCTTCCCTCTTTTCCTTCTTTTTCCTCGCTCTTCCTTCCCTCCCTCTTTTCCTTCCTTCCCTTTCCTCACCCTCCTTCCCCTCCCTCTCTTTTTCTCCCTCTTCTTTCCTTCCTTCCTTTTCCCCTTCCTTCCCTCCCTCTTTTCCTTCCTTCCTTCCTCCTTCCCCTCCCTCTCTTCCTTCTTTTCCTCGCTCTTCCTTCCTTCCTCCTTCCTTTCCCCCCTTCAGGATACCTGCATTAGGTCAAGAGATGAAAATATATATTTTTTACCTCTCGTTCTGGCCCAAGGATGAATGGCTTTTTTAAATGAATTCTTTTTATTTTTATTTTCAATTGGTTTAATTTTATCGATCACCCAGAGCTTAATAAGTGGTTCCCTTGTCGGATTTTAGTCTATGGGAAGCTTCAGTGTTTATACATTGGACACAACGGAGCGTGCAATTAAAACAGCTGCACATCATGTTTGGGCTGCTTGAAGCGTGTGTTTGCAACTGTGTGCTCCACATGAAAAACTGAATTTCTGGGAAGCACATAAAGGCACATGGATGCAGCTTGAGCATGCCGGCAGATTCCCTGTGTTGAAGAGGCTCACGACGGGAATTGAAGCACGCAACGGTGGGGTCCTTGCCTTACGACCACAAATTGGAAGCCGAATTTCCACTGCTTAAGCAAAGACACTTCTTAAATGGGTCATTAAGTAAATTGT
>JAKOOJ010000025.1:3351943-3434443 GCA_022577455.1 Arizona elegans | reverse complement strand
GGGCCTGCCAGAAATTTAACTACCAGTTTGCACGAACCGGCCGAATCCCACCATTGCACTTCACAGTGCTTTCCAGCCCTCTCTAAGCCATTTACAGAGTCAGCCTCTTGCCCCCACAACAATCTGGGTCCTCGTTTAACCGACCTCGGAAGGACGGAAGACTGAGTCCATCTTCAGCCGGTCAGGATCGAACTGCTGACAGTGGGGCAGAGTTAAGCCTGCAATACTGCATTTTGTCCACTGTGCTACCACACCGCCAAAAGGAGGAAGAGGAAGAAGTAGTAGAAGAGGAAGGAGAAGGAAAAAGGGAAGGGGAAGGGAAAGGGAAGGAAGGAACGGAGGGGAGAAGGAGGAAGGGGGAGGAAGAAACGGATGAAGAAGGCAAAAAAAATTTAAATTGGGTGTTTTAAATTTCTGGGGTTTTAAATTGAGCTGAATTATTTAATAATTTTAAATTATTTTAATTGATGTTTGTCTTGTGCTTTTAATAGGCTGTACACCGCCCTGAGTCCTTTGGGAAGCCCCACAAATTCATTCGCTTACTTAAAACTCTTCAATTTGTTTTGACATTGAATGGCACCTGTTTCTGGACCACTCCCCATCACAGCTAAGAGGAGCCGATGAGAAATCAGCTACCAAAAAACCACTTCCTAAATCTGAAACAAAACTTATCCCCCGTGGGAATCAGGTTTCACGAAGCCACAAGGTCAGGAAATGGAGAAACAGCACGAAGAGAAGTCAGTGGCATCACAACTGCCGCTGAAAAATATATTGCTGTCTTCCTATTTTAACAGCAATTTGAAGTCTGTGTTTTATAAGGCGCCAAGGGCAGCAAAGATCTGCATTTCACGTTGCTTTCATACTTCCTCTGTTCACGTCACGAAGTCACCTTAACTCTTTAGTCTGATTTATCTATTATTTGTTTACCGTAGATGTTTACCTCCTGCCAGGGTGGATAAAAATCTATGATTCTTTTTTTTTTTAAAAAAAAACAAAAATATCACATTTTTAAAAACTTTAAATCAGTAAGAAATTAAAGGTAACAAATATACACCGTCATTAAGAAATTAAGGTTCTTTCTTTCTTTTCTTTTCTTCATTCAAATTTCTATACCGCCCTTCTCCTTTCGGACTCAGGGCGGTGAACAGCCAAAAAATAAAACATTTTATATACAAAAGTTAAAATAAATTTAAAATAATTAAATAAATTTGGCCCATTAATTTAAAACATTCCAATTAAAACCATATCAAAATTATTTAAAACCAATCATAAAATCAGGACAGCCCGGCTAACTGAAAAAAATAGGTTTTGAGAGCCCGACGAAAAGTCCGGAGGTCTGGGATCACTCGTATCTCTGGGGGTAGATTGTTCCAGAGGGTGGGTGCTGTTAATGTTATATATATATATGTTCACATGTTTAAATATTATAGATAGATAATCCTGTTTGTTAGTTTTAGTATGTATGTAATTTAGAATTGTATTTTTAGAGTTAAGAACGTTTTGTACAATTTTTATCTTCTTTTATTGAATAAAGTTTGTTTTTAAAATTAAAAAAAAAAACTTTAAATCAGATTTTTTTTTTGATTTATATCAGATTTTTTTCCCCAAATTTATTTTAATAAAATGCTTTAGGAGTAAAAAGAAAATCTTTCTAAAAGTAGTTTTCTATTTAAGATACGTTCATCATTTAGTTTATTCAGCATGAAATGGAGCTTAGTTAAGTAGCATAGTAAAGGTAAAGGTTCTCCTCGCACATAAGTGCTAGTCGTTCCCGACTCTAGGGGGCGCTGCTCATCTCCGTTTCAAAGCCGAAGAGCCAGCGCTGTCTGAAGACGTCTCCGTGATCATGTGGCCAGCATGACTCAACGCCAAAGGCGCACGGAACGCTGTTCCCTTCCCACCAAAGGTGGTCCCTATTTTTCTACTTGCATTTGTTACCTGCTTTCGAACTGCTAGGTTGGCAGAAGCTGGGACAAGGAACGGGAGCTCACCCTGTTACGCGGCACAAGGGATTCGAACCGCTGAACTGCCGACCTTTTGATCGACAAGGTCAGTGTCTTAGCCACTGAGCCACCGCGCCCCTATTTAAGTAGCATATTAGGTATATTAGGTAGCATATCATAGGCTACCTAATTCTGCAATATTGGGACTGTCGGTGAGTCAACGGTGGGTCAGAGGAGGAGCCGCTGCGGGACAGAGATGTCCGTTGCTCTTTAAAAATAATGATTTAAATCGAGTTGATTTAAATCAAGCCTTTTTACTAACGATTTAAATCATGATTTAAATCGTGATTCAAATCGACTTGATTTAAATCAAATCCACCCTGCCTCCTGCCTTTATTATTATATTTAGAAATAACTCAAGGCAGTGAACATTGGAGAGATTGGATAACCATTTGTCTGAAGTGGTGTAGGGTTTCCTGCCTAAGCAGGGGGTTGGACTAGAAGACCTCCCAAGGTCCCTTCCAACTCTCTTATTCTATTCTAACATATCCAACACATCTTTCTCCTCCTCCTTTTTTGAGTTACAACGGCACTGAAAAAAGTGACTTATGGCCATTTTTTCACACTTACGACCGTTGCAACGCCCCCTGTGGTCACATGATCAAAATTAGAACGCTTGATAACTGACTCATATTTATGACCGTTGTAATATCCTGGGATCATGTGAGCCACCTTTTGGGATCTCCTGAAAAGCAGAAGTAAACAGGGAAGCCAGATTCGCTTAACAACCATGTTGCAACTTAACAAATGCAATGTCTCACTTAGTAACATACATTTGGGGCTCCACTGTGGTCGTAACTCGAGGACCATCTGTAGAAGGTTTGGGAGATTTAAAAAAAATATATAAAAGGCCAGGTCATTTCTGCCCAATTTCAAAAATGCCCTGGCAGATGCCTCCCTCTGCAGGAGCATCTTTTCAAAAAAACAACAACAAGAAAAATATTGCAAGTCAGCAGGAATCAATACTTGTTATTATCTCTGAAGTGGATAAATGCCAGTGAAAGAAGTCAGGACTCAGAAAAAAGCACACTGACAAGGAGACAAGAAAGCAACTGCCTCAGGGGTGAAATGCTCCCGGTTCGGACCGGATCGCCCGATCCGGTAGCGATGGCAGTGGGTGGTTCGGAGAACCGGTAGCAAAACTCCCTGCGCACCCCCCCCCCCATTCCCAGCTGAGCTGCACGATCATCAGAGGCTTTTTTTTTACTTTTAAAAGCATTTTTTCTACAACCTCTTCCGACGAAAAAATGCTTTTAAAAGTTAAAAAAAAAGCCTCTGATGATCACGCGGCTCAGCTGGGATCGTCAGAGGCTTTCCCAAGCATTTTTTTCTGCAACCTCTTGGCGGAAGAAGTGGTAAAAAAAAATGCTTTGAAAAGCCTCTCTGACGATCCCAGCTGAGTTGCCTGATCGGCAGAGGCTTTTCAAAACATTAGAAAAAAATGCTTTGAAAAGTTTTTTTTTTTAAAAGTTGGCCACGCCCACCCAGGCACATTACCCCACCACCACCAAGCCACGCCCACAGAACCGGTAGTAACAAATTTTACATTTCACCCCTGAACTGCCTCCCCAATATGTAAAGATGTCAGATCATAAGCCTTATTACAAAAAAAAAGGGGGGGTGGGTGGGTGGGTGGAAATTGAAAGGAGGTAGAGAAAGAAAAAGAGAGGAGGGGGGAAAAAAACCCGAAGAAACACATGCATCGGCAAGACAATTCACGCTGTGTCAGACTTCGATGCTATCTCAAAATAAATGAATTTCCAACCTGCCAATCTCTAAGGAAATCTTTTCTTTAATTGAGCACAGCCACCGGATCATGACTCGATGCGGACAAGACTGACCTTTTGCCCCCCCAATCCCTCCCTTTCCGATCCCCAAATCTCTGCTTCTCATTGGCTATCTTCCAAGTCATTCTTCAGACTTCTTGTCTGGTCATTTCCCAGGAATGTCCACCTCCCTCCTCATTTCCACGACAACCCGACTTCAAAGGGATTTAGCAGGCAAAAGTTCAGAGCTTATCTCTCTCTCTCCTCTGCTCTCTATGCCAGCGTTGAATCGCTGACACGCTGCACACACTGGGTGTGGCATTCCGGAAAAACGTTTTTGCGATACCAGTGGATCTGACCAGCGGTGGGTTTCATATTTCGTTGCTACCGGTTCGCCACGTGGGCGCACACTCACTTCGCGTGCTCCTTCCGCACAAAATTGTGCCTAAATTAGACAGCATAGAGGCGGGGGGGGGGGGAGGAGGGGAGAGGGAGGGGGGCGGGCCTACCTGCGATCTGCGCTACCGGTTTGCTTGAACTGGTATGAACTGGCTGAATACCACCTCTGGATCTGACACCAGTAAACTAATGGGGGAGGGGGGGAAATAGGATGGGTTCCATGGATGGAAATCTTAAAAAGGAAAAAGGAAGGTTGGGAAATTCTGAAAAAATGAGATAATTAAGGATCAAACCACCCAAAAACCGTCGAGAAAGAAAAATAGAAGGCAAGAAATGAAACTCGTACGCCGTACGTTAAAAACATCCCAGAAACAACACACAAACTGTTATAATCACATGGCATCATCGTCGTATTCAAACCCAATTAACCAACACTGACAGCGCAAGCCACTAGTATATAAACAGAGAATAAACCCTACTCCTTTCTAGGCCTGATAATGTTCCCTAGTTGGGTCATGAAACGTCTGCAAGAAAACAACCCAGCTCAGAGAACACCAAGCACCCCACATTTCAACCCCGAGCTACTGAACCCAAACAATTTCATTGCTAAATGAAACCATTGTTAAGTGAGTCATGCCCCACTTTTACAACCTTTCCCCCCCTGTGGTTATTAAGCGGGTCACTGAAGTCGTTAAAGCGAACCATTGTGTGGTCATTCAGCGAATCTGGCTTCCTCCGTTGACTCTTGCCTGTCGGAAACCAAAAGAGAAGGTCGCAAATGGTGATCAATGTCCCCACCTCCACCCCTCCGGGAGACTGTAACCGTCATAAATATGAATCAGTTGCCAAGCAACCAAATTTTGATCACCTGACCATAGGGATGCTGCAACGGATTTCAGTGTGAGAAATGGTCATAAATCATGTGTCCCCCCCCCCAAGCGGGGGTTGTAACTTCACACGGTCACTGAACGAGTGGTTATAAATTGAGGACTACCTGTACACAGCTACAAGCGGAGAGATATCATGGATAAATCCTGACACTCTCTTTCTTTCTTTCTTTCTTTCTTTCTTTCTTTCTTTCTTTCTTTCTTTCTTTCTTTCTTTCTTTCTTTCCTTCCTTCCTTCTTTCTTTTCCTTTACTTCCTTCCTTCCCTCCCTCCCTCCCTCCCTCCCTCCCTCCCTCCTTTCTTTCTTTCTTTCTTTCTTTCTTTCTTTCTTGGTTCGATTTATATGCCGCCCTTTTCTGGAGACTCAGGTCGGCTTACAATGCGTTAAGCAATAGCCTTCATACTTTTGTATATACCTGCTTAGTAGGACTTTCGCCCCCCCCCCCAAGCGGTGTTCTTTTTTAATACAAAGTCAGCTTATTGCCCCCACAATCCAGGTCCTCATTTTACCTACCTCGAAAGGATGGAAGGCTGAGTCAACCTTGAGCCTGTTGAGATTTGAACTCGCAGTAATTGCAGGCAGCTGGTGCTACTTAACAGCACTTTAGTCTGCTGCGCCACCAAGGCTTGCAAAACCATTTGCAAAATCTTTTTTTTTTTTAAATGAATATTTTCTGGAGGGAGGGAAAGGGGGGGGAGGTTCAGCGCTAAAGCCCTACAGACAATAGACGAGGAGGTTAGAGCAGGGAAGAGAGGATAAAATCCAGACTTAAATGAAACGGGGAGGCTAATTATCTGGGGAACCTTTTGCAAGGGAAGGTGGAATAACCTTCTCTTTAACAGCAGGTCACCGGCGGAGAAGAGAGAAGGGGCGGCTGGCGTTGAGATGCGATGCAGACTCGCTCGTGCTGCAATCTGAAGAGATCACAACCAGGGGAGGGGAGGGGAGGGGAGGGGAAAAAAATAAAATAAAACACAACCACCCCGTGATTGCTTTTGAACATAAATGAAAAGCCGGGAACTTCAGAGGGCTGCGATGATTTATTCATGAAGATAGAAAGCTTAAAACGCTAAGCGGAGGAGGCTCGGGGCGGGGGGATAAGCCGGCTGGGGACCGAGGTTAAGAATGCCCTGCAGGAATCTCTACGGTGCCAGGAAAATAAAAAAGAGGTATCTTGAACAAAAAAAAATCTAACATTCAGACGGAGACGGGAGACGAGTCAACCGCGTAATAAAGTCCACAAAGAAGGATCCTGATTCTATTCTAATTCTAATATAGAATATTCTATATTCTCTTCTTTTCTTTCCTATTTCTTCTATTCTATTCTATTCTATTCTATTCTATTCTATTCTATTCTATTCTATTCTATTCATTCCACTATCTATTCTATTCTATTCTATTCTATACTATACTATTCTAATTCTAATATAGAATATTCTATATTCTCTTTTCTTTCCTATTTCTTCTATTCTATTCTATTCTATACTATTCTAATTCTAATATAGAATATTCTATATTCTCTTTTCTTTCCTATTTCTTCTATTCTATTCTATTCTATTCTATTCTAATTCTAATATAGAATATTCTATATTCTCTTCTTTTCTTTCCTATTTCTTCTATTCTATTCTATTCTATTCTATTCTAATTCTAATATAGAATATTCTATATTCTCTTCTTTTCTTTCCTATTTCTTCTATTCTATTCTATTCTATTCTATTCTATTCTATTCTATTCTATTCTATTCTAATCCTAATATAGAATATTCTATATTCTCTTCTTTTCTTTCCTATTTCTTCTATTCTATTCTATTCTCTATTCTATTCTTAATTTTATTCTATTTTTAATTCTATTCTATTCTAATTCTAATATAGAATAGTCTATATTCTCTTCTCTTCTTTCCTATTTCTTCTATTCTATTCTATTCTAATTCTATTCTATTCTTAATTCTATTGTATTCTATTTTTAAGTCTATTCTATTCTATTCTTAAGTCTATTCTATTTATTCTATTCTTAAGTCTATTCTATTTTTAATTCTATTCTATTCTATTTTTAATTCTATTCTAATTCTAATTCTAATGTAGAATATTCTATATTCTTCTCCTCTTCTCTTCTTTCCTATTTCTTCTATTCTCTTCTATTCCATTCCTTTTCCTTTTCCTTTTCCTTTTCCTTTTCCTATTCCTATTCCTATTCCTATTCTAAATCAGGGGGTCTGGTTTACGACCACAGTTGAGCTCCAAAGTTCCGTTGCTAAGCAAGACCGTTAAGTGAGTTTTGCCCCCGTTTTACGACCATGCTTGCCACAGATGTTAAGGGAATCGTTGCGGTCGTTAAGTGAGTAACACGGTTGTTAAGTGAACCTGGCTTCCCCATCGACTTTGCTGGTCAGAAGGTCGTAAAAGGGGATTAATTGCCTGACTCCCCCCTCCCCCGGGGACACTGCAACGTCATAAATGTGAGTCAGTTGCCAAATGCCTGAATTCTGATCACGTGACCAGGGGGGATGCTGCAACGGTCGTAAGCCTGAAAATCGGTCACAAGCCACTTTTTTCATTGCTGTTGTAACTACGAACGGTCACTCAATGAAGGGTTGTAAGTCGAGGACTAGCTGTATTAAAATAAAGAAAGCTAGTTATCCGTTCTCATTTCCAAACGCTGCACATCAGAACCACATCCTGGACATTAAATGAGTTAGCATTTCCAGATTTATGGATCTTTTTTTTTTTGTTCCATTTCTGCCCTGAATACGTTATAGGACAGAAATAAAAATAGCTATCTCGGGCTGAGGCTGATGGTATTTTTCTGCTGTAATTATTATTAATTTTTTGTTTTGTTTTGTTGTTCTTTTGAGGGCAAAGGAGGAGGGAGGAGAGCTAGTGTCTGTAAATTATTTAAGAGGCAAAAAAGGCTATCTAGGAAAAGTGACATTAAATTCTGTTCAATTGATTTTTGGATCATCTTGCTCGATGGCAATGAATAATTTAGGCCGCCGTTGGAAAGGGCTGCCTGGCGCGGGGCTTTTAAAAGCACCCGTCTCGGCCTCCGTTTCCCCTTCAAAAAGGGGCAGGAACAGGGAGCCGTAATTTGAGCTCTATAAATAAACGGTGGCTTGCCAATTTCTGCAAGAGATTGAACGGACAGGAGACCGAGCTTCCAAAGGAACAGCAAAAACATTTGAGTTCTTCTCCAAGGGAAGAGCATTTGATCTAGCAGTGAAATCCAATTTTTTTTTTTTTTACTACCCGGTTCTGTGGGCGTGGTGTGGCTTGGTGGGTGTGGCTTGGTGGGCGTGGCAGGGGAAGGATACTGCAAATTCTCCATTCCCACCCCAGTCTGGGGCCAGCCAGAGGTGGCACTTGCCACTTCTCCGAACTATTCAAAATTTCCACTGCTGGTTCTCCGAACTGCTCAAAATTTCCGCTACCGGTTCTCCAAACTACTCTACCGGTTCTCCAAACTACTCAAAATTTCCTCTACCGGTTCTCCGAACTACTCTACCGGTTCTCCGAACTACTCAAAATTTCCTCTACCAGTTCTTTGAACTACTCAAAATTTCCTCTACCGGTTCTCTGAACTACTCTACCGGTTCTCTGAACTACTCAAAATTTCCTCTACCGGTTCTCTGAACTACTCTACCGGTTCTCCGAACTACTCTACCGGTTCTCCAAACTACTCAAAATTTCCTCTACCGGTTCTCCGAACTACTCTACCGGTTCTCCGAACTACTCAAAATTTCCTCTACCGGTTCTTTGAACTACTCAAAATTTCCTCTACTGGTTCTCTGAACTACTCTACCGGTTCTCTGAACTACTCTACCGGTTCTTCGAACTACTCAAAATTTCCTCTACCGGTTCTCTGAACTACTCTACCGGTTCTCTGAACTACTCTACCGGTTCTCCGAACTACTCAAAATTTCCTCTACCGGTTCTCTGAACTACTCTACCGGTTCTCTGAACTACTCTACCGGGTCTCCAAACTACTCAAAATTTCCTCTACTGGTTCTCCGAACTACTCAAAATTTCCTCTACCGGGGGGAGCACGGGGATGTCGTGCTCTGTGCTCCCCCCGTGTTTGGCATGGTGGGCCTGGTAGGTCCGTTTTTCAGCCTCCCCAGTCTCCAGAGGCTTTCTAGGAGCCTGGGGAAGTCGAAAATGGCCTTCCCCATCTCCCCGGAAGCCCTCCAGAGGCCAGAAACAGCCTGTGGTCCGGAAGGCCCGAAAATCAGCTGGGCGGCGCGCACATGTGCGCTGGAGCTGAGCTAGGGCAACACTTGTGTGCCCACAGATATGGCTCCGTGTGCCACCTGTGGCACGTGTGCCAGAGGTTCGCCATCATGGGACTATGGTATCGTCCTCTGGAAAGAGGTCCTAAAACAGCATCTAGTGTGACTAAAAAGCCCAATTCGAGAGTGGCCAACCCTTCCACACAGAGGGCAGATACATTCCGTCCCCTGTCCGCTGCTTCTGCCAGCTGAACTGTTATTTAGGGATATTTTCAACCGGCGAAGGACGGCTTTTATTCACAAACGGTTAAACCCGATTGGCAATTAACTGGCCAAAATTATTATTTGGCTTCGTTGTGTTCCACCACAGCTCCACAAAGGATCCGTGAATAGCTCCTCTCCGGTTATTTTTAGGCAGCTGAATTTATTCTTCAATGGATTTTGGAGGGGGGGGGACAAACGGCAATAGGTTTTTCCAGACGGGCTGGGGTTGCCAGATTCACAAAATCCCACTCTGTAAAGGCGTGGGCGCCAAGCGAGAGAGGCTGCTCTGAAGCCAGATGAAACCTAGGTTTTCGGTAAGAAATAAAGATGTTTGTATGTATGTATGTATATCTCTTTAGCCAGGTTCTACCTACGTAAACCAAGATGTTATGCAGCCCTAGTTCAGCTTTTTTTTCTTTTTCTTTTCTTCTGGCAGCCAGCAGACCCTTTGCTGCCCATTGGGAGACTAAGATAGATCTATTTCGGCCTTATAAGGCCTCATCAGTTAGCCACACTCTCATCTCATGTATCCTCCCTGTAAAGGTACAATGTTTGTTTTTCTTTCTTTTTCGTAAGTTTTATGGGTATGTCTCTTTAGCCAGGTTCTACCTACGTAAACTTGGTTTACGTAGATAGAACTTGGCTAAAGAGACATACATACATACAAGATATATACATACATACCTACGAAAAGGACAGAAAATATATATATATATATATATATATATATATATATATATATATATATGTCTTTGGTTATTCGGGTCTTCTCCCACGTAAAATTGGAAGTGTCTTGGCGACGTTTTGACGAAGTCTCATTCGTCATCTTCAGGCTGGTGTTCCCGGCTTCGTGCTTCCAGGAGCAAATGGAAGCACGAAGCTCCTGGAAGCACGAAGCCGAGAACACCAGCCTGAAGATGACGAATGAGACTTCGTCAAAACGTCGCCAAGACACTTCCAATTTTACGTGGGAGAAGACCCGAATAACCAAAGACCTACATACAAACACCCGCGAAAACCTGAGAAAACATATATATATATGTTTTCCTAACCCTAACCCTAACCACCACACATCCACGTAGAAAGCAGACTCAAACCCACACTGATAATGAGCCACGACCAATGACCAGAAGCCAGACCGCAGCTGCATCATTAGCCACTTTAAACCCCTCCAATCCATACATGAAGCAGACTGACACCCACCATGAAGAGCTCGCACGGCCACAAACACGAAGCCAAACAACAACGCAGCTCACCAGCTCAAATCCCCCTGCAACTCAGACTAAGCTGAGCACAACCAAGCCCCCACCCAAACAGAACACACCCCCATCCAATCAGAGCACAACCAACCCCCCATCCAATCAGAGCACAGCCAAGCCCCTAACCAATCAGAACACACCTCCACCCAATCAGAACACAGCCAAGTCCCCACCCAATCAGCTCACACCCCCACTAGCAGTTAAAAGGAAGAGACAGCTGCGATCTCACATTGCTCCTGGAAGCACGAAGCCGAGAACACCAGCCTGAAGATGACAAATGAGACTTCGTCAAAACGTCGCCAAGACACTTCCAATTTTACGTGGGAGAAGACCCAAATAACCAAAGACCTACATATACATACATACATACATACATACATATATATGTTTTCTGAGGTTTTCGCGGGTGTTTGTAACCAAAGACCTACATATATATATAAAATTGCAACTTATTGATCGATTATTTCTCATTGTTGGTTTGTCATACTTCACAAATAAAATATAATTTAAAAAAAAATTAGAAAGCAACCTTTAAACATTGCCAGTAGAGACTGTTTATCTATCTATCCATCCATCCATCCATATCTGTCAGTCTATCTATTCATTATCTCTATCTATCTACCGACCTACCTACCTACCTACCTACCTAGCTACCATCTATCCATCCATCCATCCATATCTGTCAGTCTATCTATTCATTATATCTATCTACCTACCTACCTAGCTACCTACCTAGCTACCCATCTATCCATCCATCCATCCATCCATATCTGTCAGTCTATCTATTCATTATCTCTATCTATCTATCTATCTATCTATCTATCTATCTATCTACCTCCCTACCTACCTACCTACCTACCTACCTAGCTACCATCTATCTATCCATCCATCTATATCTGTTTATCTGTCTGGGTGCCTGTCTGTCTGTCTCTGTGTCTACCTAGACATCTTTCTTTCTTTTCTTCCTTCTTTCTTTCTTTCTTCCCATCCATCCATCCATGCATTCATCCAAGCATTCCCATTTCTATAAGGCTGCTTGCCTCTACAGAAACCCTGGGCAGCATACAACACTACAAATAGCAACAGAACAGAGAACCACAAAGAGAAAAAAAAGTGGTTCATTTAAATCTGCCTTTAATCATTAATCATTACCTTGATAATGTTTACCAAGTCCGTTTGATAGTAGCGGTCTTGGTGCGCGTTGGCAGCTGCTAACGTGAGAAGATACTCATTCCTCGCATGAGTAGCTTTGGAGTTACACTCAGACCGGCGTGCTTTTAACTGGACAAGTAAAACAAAATTAGGTAAGAAATTATAACAATATACAGTAGTGGCCAAAATTGTGGAAACCTTTTTGGGAAAAGTATATTTTTGAGGTTTGATGGCTAATAACACCACTTTTTTTTTTGGAGTTTCAAGATAATCCTATTCCACTGCTGGAATGAATGGCCTGGGAATAGCCCAGACCTTCACCCAATGGAAAATCTATGGAGCCGACTAAAGAAACTTGTGACCCAGCAATAAAACCCAGTTAATAGAAGCAAACCTTCAATCTTGGTTTCACATGATAACAACTGCAGAATTAAAAGACTTGGTTCACTCCATGGGAAGTCATTGTAAGAATAGAATAGAATAGAATAGAATAGAATAGAATAGAATAGAATAGAATAGAATAGAATAGAATAGAATAGAATAGAATAGAATAAGAATTAGAATTAGAATAGAATTTTTTATTAGCCAAGTGTGATTGGACACACAAGGAATTTGTCTTGGTGCATACGCTCTCAGTGTACATAAAAAGAAAAGATACGTTCATCAAGATTCATAAGGTACAACACTTAATGATAGTCATAAGGTACAAATAGCAATCAAGAAACAATATCAATATAAATCGTAAGGATGCAAGCAACAAAATTACAGTCATAATTAAGGCTGTAATTCATGCTAAAGGCTACCCAACTAAGTATTAACTAACATGGTGACAGTTTTTGCATATCTCGTTTTTTTCTACATGTTTCCGTTTTCTTCTTTATACTGTAACTGCTATTCTAATAGCAAATCCTTCATCGAAGTTATTGCATTACATTCCTGATTAAACTATCTTTCCATTAGTGGATATAATATGGTACTACTCAAGAAAAAAAGTGGTGTTATTAGCTAGTTTTAGAGAATACACTTTTCCCAAAAGGTTTCCACAATTTTGAAGATTGCAAAGCAATTATTTTAATAAGAAGTGGATAGGTCGCAAATGACTACTTCTTTCTAGAAAGCTGCTTAGATGTGCAGAGGCTAAATAACACACACAGCAGTTTAGAATCACGACTACAGCACCTTTTGTACAGGTAGTCCTCGACTTACGACCACAATGGAGCCCAACATTTCTGTTGTTAAGCGAGACATTTGTTATGCGAGCCATTTTACGGCCTTTCTTGCCACAGTTGCTAAGTAAATCACGGCAGTTGGTAAGCCAGTAACACGGCTGTTAAGTGAATCTGGCTTCCCCTTTTTACTTACAACTCAGTGTATCTGTGTGTTGGCTGTGTTTATTCGTTAACTACTCTCAATCGCTTTCATGTGCACACCCTTGCTACTCAAGGGTTACTCTGCGAATTCCTTAACTGTAACACATAACTTACTTTGATACTTACTTTTACACTTGCTTTCTGTAAGCTTATCCTCGATTGAAAAAGACTAAGTTTTGACCTGCAAACAAAACAAGCCACAGAAAAATAAAAGTTATTTCTGGTGAACAGGCCGGAAAATCTGTACAACAGATTGGGTTATTTAGAAAGCGACGTGTTACTATTATTGTTTTTTTCTATTTCAAAAATGAGATTGAATGGAGAAATACCAGAACATTCTATGTTGTAGCCTGTCGGCCTCCAGCCCCTCCAGAAGCCGAATCAGAGGAGGAGGAGGAAGAGGAGGGGGCGTGGGAGTCAGGGCCAGCATTAAGGCAACCGGAGAGCTCGGAGTGGGAAGAGGGAATGGAGCTGTCAGAGAGAGAAACAGAGGCAGAGCCTGGGCTGTCCGTCAGCTCTCAGATGGAGAGTCAACAGCCCCCAGGTCTGGAGGTGGCTGATGAGGAGGAAGAGGAACAGCTGGGTCCTGTGCCTGATGCACGGATGCGCAGAAGGCAGAGGAGAGGAGAGCAGTGGAAATCTATGGGCCGGTCCTTGGGACGGAAGAGCCACCGCTGCTAGCGAAGCCCCACCCTAGCTCTGGGGATAAAAGGAATAGAATAGATGCCTGAATAGATGGAGCAGACAACTACCGTGTTTCCCCAAAAATAAGACCCTGTCTTATATTTTTTTTGAACCCCGAAATAAGCGCTTGGCCTTATTTTCAGGGAGGTCATATTATTTTGGGGCGCGTAGAGCAAGATGGGGATCCTCTTGCCGTCTGCTCTGCGTTTAAATATTTTCAGGGGGAGGCTTATTTTAGAGCATGCGCTCAAAAGCCCAATTGGGCATATTGAGGGGATGTCTTATTTTTGGGGCAACAGGGTATTCATATTCCGGACGGACGGACTTGTTAGCCTGCGTTGAGAGAAACTTTTTCCTGGGGCTGCTGGCGCTCCTCATAAAGGAATCTTTTGAGTTCACTTCAGAGGGTTTGTTGTGTTTGCGGAGCTGGGTCAGAACTTATTAATTGTTACGGCAAAGAGCCGTATGGAGTTACTTAAGGGAATTTCCACGCAGAATTTGGAGGCCACGAGAACTTACTTGGCCTCAATGTCGGCTTTTTCCCGGACAGTTTGGGCCATCTGCTCCGTTTCGAAATATTTCTTCTTCCCCTTCGCTAAATCTTTGACGGTCTCCTGAAGTTCAGTCTGGATCCTAATCAGCTGGTCCACGCACTGAATAACAGAAAAAAACACAAACAGGGGGGGCGGTGTAAAATTGGTCTTTCATAAAAGTAGGATTTGCCATTAAGAGCTGGATTTATACAGGTAAGTCCTTGACTTACAACCACAATTGAGCCCCAAATTTATTATTATTTATTTATTTATTAATCATATTTCTATGCCGCCCACTCTCCGAGGACTCTGGGCAGCTTACAACAATTGACAGTATACTAAATAGCATATTGCCCCCTAACAATCTGGGTCCTCATTTTACCCACCTCGGAAGGATGGAAGGCTGAGTCAACCTTGAGCCGGTGAGATTTGATCCGCTGATCTGCTGAACTAGCAGTCAGCTGAAGTAGCTGCAGTACTGCACCCTAACCACTGCGCCACTTCGGCTCCTCATTTCCGTCGCTAAGCCAGAGAGTTGTTAAGTGGGCTTTGGGCCCCATTTTGATGACTTTCCTTGGCCACGGTTGTTAAGTGAATCTGGCTTCCCTATTGACTTCGTTGGTCAAAGAAAAGTCGCAAAAGGGGATTACATGACCCCCGGGACACTGTGACCGTCATAAATATGAGTCAGGTTGGCAAGCGTCTGAATTTTGATCACGTGACCACGGGGGATGTCATATGGTCGTACGTGTGGAAAAACGGTCATGAGTCACAATTTTCAGTGCTGTTGTAACTCTGAACGGTCACTAAATGAACTGTTGTAAGTCGAGGACTACAGTATTTGTACTCTAAAAGACCCATCCACACAAAAAACACACTTTTGCTTATAGTCATATAAATAGGATTATCTCGAAGACGGGTATTTCCGGGGAGGGACAGTGTTTAAATTCTGCCATGACGGCCATCTTGCAATCTGGATTTCCCTCCCGCTGCCCGAAGAGAGTCTCAGGCCTAAGTAAGTTGATGCAACATCAGCCTTCTGGAAACTTCTGTAGGCTTCGGACCTACACAGGCCTACACAGTTTCCAAAAGTGCTGTTTGTTTTTATTAGCTTTCTAGGACTTGTTTGTTGTGACCCAGGCTCACTTAGTCATTACAATTTAGTCTCAAACAAAACTGTTTTATTATAACAGCTGAGAATTACTTCATTCCTAGCTTAGTCCAAATTAATTCCAAAGTCTTTTGGGCTTATCACAAACCTTTATCTTCTTTGGCACCCTGCCAAAGGCCTTTCTTGGCAAAGCCCCACAAAGTTCAGAAACAAGAGATGCCGACTGGAAACAGATTTAGCAACGTTGCTTTCCTACAAAGAGCCCAAGAGCCTTTGCTGCTCTTTTAAGCCTTCTGGGAGGGGCCAATCATCTCCTGGTCTTACTCCTGAGTCGTCCCTTTTGCTTCAGCTGCTCTTGCCTTCTGGCAGCTCTGTGCATGCGTGCAGTAGGAACAGGCTCCTCCTGTTCCTCTGCCTCTCTGCTGTCTGACTCTGGAGGCTCCAGAGTCCGCGTATCGCTCCCAGATGGCCCTGGCTCCATCTCTGCCTCGGACGCAGAGCCCTCGTCCGGGCCTTCCCCAGACTCCAGGACTGACCCATGGCCCTCCCCAGGCTCCTCACTGTCCGACTCCGCTGCCAGCTCTGTGGGCTGCTGGAGGACCACAACATTGTTCACGTTTCTGAAGATCCTGCAAATCTAACCCTGACACGTAAAATTAAAATGCAAGAGCCCAGGATAAAATGATTTTGAATAATGGTAGCGTTAGCAAGAAAGGTTAAATCTTGTATTAAAATCAAGCTAAGGTGTGTAGCAGAAGGTCAACCAAGTCGAAGGTGGAAGAGGGAAGCTGTTCTTAAAATCACTGAGAAATAATTCATGTGGCTTTCTTTTTCTAGCCCTGCGTTGCGCTCCTTGAGTAAGGACATCGTAAGCTGTGTCATCCTTTCAAATGCAAATATTTGCCAAAAGATGATTAGACTTGATGTTATATTTTCCTTTGGGCCACAGACACAAGACGCTACCTGACTTGCTGACACTGTCTCGATTCCCCAAAAATTGCACAAAAGGGGAACTTTTGTGCTGAAATTAGCAGGGAAGGTCCAAGAAAGCAGTGGGCCACCTCTGATTTTGTGTTGGTGAAATTTATAATTCCCTTTAGCAATTTTTAAGACTGGCGGGCTTCAACTCCCAGAATTCCCTAACCAGCATTGAATTCTGGGAGTCGAAGTCCTCACATCTTGGAAGCTGCCAAGGGTGAAAAATATCGCTCCAAAAAGAGCCTTTTCACCCACTACATCATTTCTACAATAACAATAATAAAAAGCCATTTTTCCCCCTTGCTTAGCCTTCTCTCTGCAAGAAGCCACAAGGATCTCTCTGTGCTGGTTTTCTGGCCCGTTGCCTGGGAGTCCGTTTGCAGGATCGAGCTCCATTTCCGCTGCACCCTTAAAATCTTGGATAATTCCACGAATGTTTTCAGAAGGCACCGCGCCTAATATTCAAAGCCAACCCAAGCATAATTTGGAAAATTTCAAAGCCGCCTCCAAAGACGCTTATTTATTATTATTTTTTTTTGCATTCTTGCAACCATCACGAGCTGTATTTAATTTCATTGACAAAGACAGTTCTTTTGCTGGCTTGCTGATAGCACACAGTATGCCAGTCGTTGGAGCAAAATGCATGCCATATGGCTGATGATATAGGAAGGAAGAAAAGGAAGGAAGGGATGGAGGGAGGGAAAGGAAGGAAAGAGAAGGGAAGGAAAGGAAAAGGGAGGTAGGGAGGAAGGAAGAGGGAAGGATGGATGGATGGAAGGAGAAGGAAGGGAGGAAGGGAAAGGGAAGGGAAGGGAAGGAAAGGAAAGGAAAAGGAAGGAAGAGGGAAGGACGGAGGGATGGAAGGAGAAGGACAAGGAAGGAAAAAAGGAAGGGAAGGAAAGAAAAGGAAAAGGAAGGAAGATGAGGGAAGGGAAGGGAAGGAAAGGAAGAGGGAGGGAGGGAGGAAGAGGGAAATATGGATGGATGGATGGAAGGAGAAGGAGAAGGAAGGGAGGGAAAGGAAGGAAAGGGAATGGAAGGAAAGGAAAAGGGAGGAAGGAAGAGGGAAGGATGGATGGATGGAAGGAGAAGGAGAAGGAGAGGAAAGGAAAAGAAAGGAAAGGAAGGAAGGAAAGGAAAGGAAAAGGAAGGAAGGGGAGGGAAGGGAAGAGAAGGGAAGGAAGAGGGAGGGAGGGAGGAAGAGGAAAGGGAGGGAGGGAGGGAAAGGAAGGGAAGGGAAGGGAAGGGAAGGGAAGGGAAGGGAAGGGAAGGGAAGGGAAGGAAAGGAGAGGTAGGGAGGAAGGAAGAGGGAAGGATGGATGGATGGATGGATGGAAGGGGAAGGAGAAGGAGAAGGAGAAGGAGAAGGAGAAGGAGAAGGAGAAGGAGAAGGAGAGGACAGGAGAAGGAAAGGAAAGGAAAGGAAAGGAAAGGAAAGGAAAGGAAAGGAAAGGAAAGGAAAGGAAAGGAAAGGAAAGGAAAGGAAAAGGGAGGGGAAGGGGAAGGGGAAGGAAGGATGGATTCTTTCAGAAAAGAATCTGTTCTTAGAGCTTATGCAAGGAACGCTATTATGGATGGTTGGGGTTTCATTTATTAGTTATTGCAAAAGATTACCTGGGTCTCTCTCTTTTTGGCTTAATCAAATTTTCCAAACAAATCAAAAATTCCAACAAAATATAATATAAGAGCCAGGTTTGGTCTAGTGGTTAAGGCACCAGGCTAGATGCCGGGAGACAGTGAGTTCTAGTCCCACCGTAGGCATGCAAATCGTCTGGGTGACCTTGGGCCAATCACCAGGAGATGGTAAGTTCTAGTCCCGCCTCAAATAGAAACCTTTTTTCCGTTTTCTGGTTCCTAGCACGTGGTATTAAAAAGCACAATACCTAGATGTATGGTTCGGATGCAGGTAGTCCCCAACTTATGACCACAGTTGAGCCCAAAATTCCTGTTGCTAAATGAGACATTTGTCAAGTAAATTTTGGCCCATTTTACCACCTTTTCTTGAAACAGTCGTTAAGTGAAACACCGTAGTTGTTCAGTTAGGAACACGGTTGTTAAGCGAATACGACTCCCCCTTTGATTTTGCTCGTCAGAACAAAACCCGGGACACCGCCGTAAGTACATGCCAGTTTCCAAGCGTCTGAATTTTGATCACGTCACCACAGGGATGCTTGCAAGGGTTGTTAAGTGTGAAACACGGTCATAAGTCGCTTTTTTCCGGTGCCGTTGTCACTTCGAACGGTCACTGAGTGAATTGTCATAAGCCGAGGACTACCTGCATTAGAAGCAGAATATACCGACAGCTGCCCATCATCATTTTCGAGGAAGGGGATTCCATCAATCAGGTCCCGTGTGAAAATATTAAGTTTGCCTTCCCTCTTCTGTCCCATCTGCCTGCCTTTCCATTCTTCCCTACTCAGAATAGAATAACAGAGGTGGAAGGGACCTTGGAGGTCTTCTAGTCCAACCCCCTGCTTGTACTGAAGAAGGGGGAAAAAAGACACTCTGTACCGCTGATTAATTATCTGCCGTTAAATTGATGACAGCTCCCAGAGACCAGGTAGGTAGGTAGATCTAAAGCAGTGTTTCTCAACCTTGGAAGCTTGAAGATGGGTGGACTTCAACTCCCAGAATCCCCCAGCCAGCACTGCTGGCTGGGGGATTCTGGGAGTTGAAGTCCACCTATCTTCAAGCTTCCAAGGTTGAGAAACACTGATCTAAAGATTCTTGTGGATCCCAAACATAAGATACTGCAGGCGCCGTGAGCCCCAAATCCTTCCGCATTTTTTTTGCTTATTTATTTATTTATTTATTTATTTATTTATTTATTTATTTATTTACTTACTTACTTACTTATTTACTTATCCACTTATCTATTGATTGATTGATTGATTGATTGATTGATTGATTCAATTTATATGCCACCCTTCTCTGGAGACTCAGGGCGGCTTACAATGCGTTAAGCAATAGCCTTCATACTTTTGTATATACCTGCTTAGTAGGGCTTTCGGCCCCCCCAAGCGGTGTTCTTTTTTTTATACAAAGTCAGTTTATTGCCCCCACAATCCGGGTCCTCATTTTACCTACCTCGGAAGGATGGAAAGGCTGAGTCAACCTTGAGCCTGGTGAGATTCGAACTTGCAGTAATTCTTGTGGTACTGACACCTATCTTGCAAAGTACTTCTCCTTTTTCAGCCCTTACGGATTTCTCTATCTCCGTTATAAACTCAGTACGCTTCAAATATCCCCTATCATTCAAAAGCCGAAATCAAGGGGTCTTGGGAGTCCTCTGAGCTGGGTGGTTTTTAATTACAGACGTTTCGTTAACCCAATTAGGTAATATCATCAGTGCTACGAGGGAGGTTTGTGGAGGAGGAGGGGAAGAGGACGAGGAGGAGGAAGAGGAGGACTGTGGGATCCTTGATTTTTCTTGCAGATGTTTCATTACCCAATTAGGTAACATCGTCAGTGCTACAAGGAGGAGGAGGAGGAGGAGAAGGAGGGGTCCTTGGTGATCTCTGAGCCTGGTTGTTTTCTTGCAGACGTTTCATGACCCAACTAGATAATATCATCAGTTCTGTTAGGAAATGATAATTACCTAACTTGTTGGGTGGGCAATATATAAACCCTCAATATAGCTTTAAGACTGTATTGCTGTATTGCATCATACTGTGTCCTGATTGGTTAGCTCTGTAGCCAATGTCCTTAAGAGGGAGCTTGAAACATGGTTTGTTTCTCTTTGCTGATCATTATTGCTCTGTGCTGACCGTTACTGCTCTTTACTGCTCTTTGCTGTGTTTGCTACTGTTTGCAACTGTTTATTGTATATGACTATGACGACTGGTAAGAAGACTTTGTTGTTGGATTATCCCTGGACTATTGTTTTACTATCTACTGCTTTATCTGTGTATGACCTGGACTGTTTATTGGACTGTGCCTTATTACTATTTCCTAACAAGTAAACACAACTCAGTGTATCTCTGTGTTGGCTGCGATTATTCGCAACTGCTCTCTGTCGTTTTCATGTACACACCCTTGCTACTCAAGGGTTGCTCTGCGAATTCCTTAACAAGTTCTGTAGCAGTGCTAGGTAAATATTGGAAATTTTGCTCCCAATTGTCGTCGTAAGTTGAGGACTATCTCTAATATAATAGGCAAACCAAAGAATGAATGAATAAATAAATAAGGGGGAAGAAGGAATGAGGATAGATGGTGCAAACCACCACATATGACACAATCAGGAAAAGAGGAAAAGCACAATAGCCAAAGCGCAACATTTCGTTATCGCTCGTGTAAGAGTAAAGAATGTGAGCAAAAAATTCTATGGTAAAATACCACCTGTGTAAAAATGCAACCTTGGGTGTCTCAGGTCACAATAGAAGAAGGAAAATCTCGGAATGTACCTTTTTCAGCTGCTGTTCTTTAAAGCACTTCACTGCCCTGGCAGGCTCCGAAATGAGATTTTTATAGTTTTCGCAGATATTGATCCGGGACTGGGCAACTTGCACTGTGCTTTCTAGAAATGATTTCCATACAGGGTACAGGCTCCTACAAGGCAGACATAAATAACAGAATAACCGAGTTGGAAGGGAGATGGTAGATCTTCTAGTCCAACACCAGATCAGTGGGGGAAGGGAGGGAGGGATGGAGGGAGGAAGAAAGGAAAAGAGGGAGGGAGGGAGGGAGGGGAGGGAGGAAGAGATAGGGAGGAAGGGGAAGGAAGAAAGGAAAAGAGGGAGGGAGGAATGGAGGGAGGAAGAGATAGGGAGGAAGGGGAAGGAAGAAAGGAAAAGGAGGGAGGGAGAGGAGGGAGGGAGGGAAGGAAGGAAGGAAGGAAGGAAAAGAGGGATGGGATGGGGAGGGAAGAAGGAGGGAATGAATGAACGAATTAAGGGAGGAAGGAAAGAAAAGAGGGAGGGAGGGAGTGAAGGAGGAAAGGAAGGAAGGAGAAAAAGAAGGGAGGGGAGTGAAGAAGAAGGAGGAAAGGAAGGAAGGAAGGAAAGAAAAAAGGGAGGGAGGGAGGGGAAAGAAAAAGGAGGAAATGAATGAATGGAGGGAGGGAAGGAGGAAAGAAAAGAGGGAGGGAGGGAGGGAGGGGAGGAAAAAAGGAGGGAATGAATGAATGGAGGGAGGGAGGGAGGAAAGAAAAGAGGGAGGGGAGGGAAGAAGGAGGAAAAGAAGGAAGGAAGGAAGGAAGGGAGGGAGGGAGGGAGGAAGGAAGGAAAAAAGGGAGGGAGAGAGGGGAAAGAAAAAGGAGGAAATGAATGGAGGGAGGGAGGGAGGAAAGAAAAGAGGGAGGAAAAGAGGGAGGGAGGAAGGGAGGAAAAGAGGGAAGGAGGAAGGGGAAGAAAAAGGAGGGAATGAATGAATGAATGAAGGGAGGGAGGAAAGAAAAGAGGGAGGGAAAGGTAGAAGGAGGAAAGGGAGGAAGGAAGATCAAATAATGTTGGTTTTTTGACATGGCCCTATCTTCACCTTCAGACTGCAAAAAACCATAGCTCACTTCCCCAAACCTGCCTTGCTGCCAAAAGGAGAGGAAAAAAAAATATGATCCAAATCCCAAACCCGTCTAATATTATTTTCTTTTCCAATTGTTAAGCCTTCAATCCCACCGAGCACCGGAAGCCTTGCCTTACCATTGAGGGCCTGCTTCTGCCTTATCCCACTGTGCAGATTTATTTACAAACCGAATCTGCCGGAACCTTTTAAATTTTGTTTTGCTGTTGTCGTTCTCACACCTGGACTATAAGCTACAGAACGCCAAGTTAAAAACTGGGCGATTTTAACCAGGTAAGCTGAACAGGTTGGGGGGGGGGGAGGAAAAAACATTAACCTTGAAGAAAAATAGGATAATTCAACGGCGCGAGCCTTTGTCGAGAGAGAACCCACCAACCTCTAGATCAGTGTTTCTCAACCTTGGAAGCTTGAAGATGGGTGGACTTCAACTCCCAGAATCCCCCAGCCAGCGCTGCTGGCTGGGGGATTCTGGGAGTTGAAGTCCACCCATCTTCAAGCTACCAAGGTTGAGAAACACTGCTCTAGATGGAAAAAGGTATTAAACAGTCGTCCTCAAGTTACTACCGCCCTTTGCAGTGATTCACTTAACAACTGCGGCAAGCCAAGGTCAAATAAATAAATAAATAAATTTTTTAAATGTTATCTAATTCTGGGTTTTATTTAATTGACCAAACTAAGTAATAATTTTAATTAGCAATTTTAGGATGTTTGTGTGTCTATATTTTTCTTGACTGTACACCGCCTTGAGTCCTACGGGAGAAAGGCGGTATAGAAATATAAATAAATAAATAAAATAAATAAATAAAAAAGTCAAATGTTTCATCAATGGAAATTTTGGGCTCCATTGGGGTCGTAATTTGAGGACCACGTCAGCGGTGAAATCTTACCGGTTCGGGCGTATTTCCAATGATAAGCTGTGCCGCGCGATTTAAAATTGCTAGAAAGCAGAGAAATCTGTGCAGGAAATATTGTGGCCTGCGTGGCCAGCAAACCAGTTCAGCTTTCCCCACTGGGCCACGCGTGTCAAGACATGCCAACCTTTTCGACAAGCCCACTCAATGGAGATTCACTTAACAACCGTGTTACTTAGAAACGTTTAAATATTTATCTTCAATTTAAGTAAAGAATAATTGTTATTATGAGGAGATCTGGAGAACTGTAAGCACGGAATGATTTCAACCGATTGAGACGCTGTCTATCATGGCTTGTAAGGATGATATTTTTATGTTGTTGTTGTTGTGTTTTTTTATTTTATTTTATTTATTTTAATCTAAAATAAAACTTTTTTCAAAACAAAAACAAAAACAACCGTGTTACTTTACGGCGGTCTTACCTAAAGTCGTTTCGTTCCTCCGTTTTCACGCCAGGCCATTCTTTCTTTAAGTACTGGCTAGCCAACTTCTGCATCCCCTGTTTTTTTTTTAAAAAGAAAAAAGAAAAGAAACAAAAGCCTTTATTTACAAGCAGACTTGAATCCTAGCTAGTTAAATGTCCTCCAAAATATTTTTTTCTGGTGGGAAATGGGAATATCCTTCCCCAGTTGACTGGATTCAAGTTTAGTTTAGTTTAGTTGATTCATATACCGCCCTACTCCCGAAGGACTCAGGGCGGTGAACAGCCAAACAGTAAAACACATAGATGCACAAAATTAAAAAAAAAACAGATAAAATCGAATTAAACCATTTTGACCCAAACAAATTAAAACACCCCAATAATTTAAAAACAGATTAAAATTTACATATTGAAATTAAAGACTTTACTATTTCACCAGGCCGGCCTGGCCTAAATTTCCCCCTCTTTTATAAAAGATTTTTAAAATTTTAAATATCTTTTAGTATTTTATATATTCAATTTAAAAATTGGTTTTAAAAGTTTGGGGTTTTAAATTTGTCGGGGCCAAAATTATTTAATTTGATTTTATTCTATTTTTAAATTTTGTATTGTATGTGTTTTTATTGTTTGGCTGTGCACCGCCCTGAGTCCTTTGGGAGTAGGGCGGTATAGAAATCAAATCAAATCAAATCAATAAATCAATAAATATTAAAAAGAGGGAAAAAATTAGGCCAAGCCCGCCTGGTGGAATAAAAAGGTCTTGAGAGCGCGGCGGAAGGTCCGTAGATCCGGGATCCTCCGTATCTCCGGGGGGAGCTCGTTCCAGATGGCGGGTGCCCCCACAGAGAAGGCTCTCCCCCTAGGGGCCGCCAGTCGACATTGCTTGGCCGACGGCACCCGGAGGAGCCCCCTCTCTATGAGAGCGTACCGGCCGGTGGGAGGCTATCGGTGGTAGCAGGCGGTCCCGTAGGTGCCAGCAATTAATCTAAGACTTATAGAAGAGAATATATGTAACTCAGGGCTGAACCTGAATGAATCACTGGATTAATCACTAGAGTCAATCAGTGAAAAAAAGTTGTAAAACGCTCCAACAATGGAAGTTCTTAAGAAGAGATCGGATAACCGTTTGTTTGAAATGGTATATGGCAGTGATGGCTAATCTTTTTCTTGTCGTGTGCCAAAAGTGCAATAGCGCATGAGTCTGCCGGCCCCCATAATGCAATGAACCTTCCCTGCACATGCACGCATGTGACCCCCACTCATGTGTGTGCAACCCCCCCCGCACACCATTTTAGCCTAGCAGGCCTCCCTGCAGCCTCCTGGGCCCAAAAAAGGGGGGGGCACCACACACCCCATGCCCCCCCGTGCACACGAACGCTCCCCACTGCCCCTGCGCATACATATGTGACCCCCCTGCGCAATGCGTGCGTCCCACCCCCTGCGCATCCCAAAAATCAACTGGCTGGCAGGAGGCGCATGGGCTCATGCGCAGTGGAGCTGAGCTGGGCTATGGCTTGCGTGCCCAGAAAGAGGGCTCTAACGTGCCAGCTGTGGCATGCATGCTATAGATTCGCCATCACGGGTTTATAGGCTCTCCTGCCTGAGCAGGGGTTGGACTAGAAGACCTCCAAGGTCCCTTCCAACACTTCTATTTCTAATTCTGTTTTATTCTTAACGGTAGGGTCCTTGGTAGTTTCTCAACTCAATTGTTTTCTTGCAGACGTTTCATCAGCCAAGTAGGTAACATCATCAGTGCTAGGAGGGAGTGGGATTGGAGGGAGGAGGAGGAGGAAGAGGAGGAGGAGGAGGAGGAGGAGGAGGAGGAGGAGGAGGAGGAGGAGAACGGTGGAGTCCTTGGTACTCTCTGAGCTGGGTTGTTTTCTTACAAACTTTTCATGACCAAATTAGGTAAAATGATGGCTGTCTTCAAGACGAGGCAAGATGAAAAGGCCAAGACATTCATTCTGAAATTATTTTCTTGGATTTTGACTTTTTTTTTTGCTTTAATTTAATTTATATGCCGCCCTAAATAATTACAACAGAGAATAATACAGAGCCAGTTTAATCTACCAGAAAAGGCAGCAGGTTGGAAGCCAGGTGACAGAGAGTTCTAGTCCCGCCTTAGGCATGAAAGCTGTCTGGGTGATTTTGGGCCAATCACCGGGCGACAGCGAGTTCTAGACCCGCCTTAGGCATGAATCTCGACTGGGTGAGCCAATCGCCAGGAGACGGTGAGTTCTAGTCCCGCCTTAGGAACGAAAGTGACTTTTGGCCAATCAGCAGGAAATGACGATGAGTTCAGCCTTGATAGTACAGTGGTCTACGCACCCTGTAATTAACACAGTTGCCTGCAATTACTGCTGGTTCGAATCTCTCCAAGGCTCAAGGTTGACTCAGCCTTCCATCCTTTCGAGGTAGGTGAAATGAGGACCCAGTTTGTGGGAGCAATAAGCTGACTTTGTATAAATATACAAAAGGATGAAGGCTATTGCTTAACGCACTGTAAGCCGCCCTGAGTCTCCGGAGAAAGGCGGCATATAAATCAAATTAAAAAAAAAAAAGTCCCTCCTTAGCTATGAAAGCCAATTGGGCGACTTTGAGCCAATCGCCAGGAGACGGTGAGTTCTAGTCCCGCCTTAGCCGTGACGAAACCCGTCTGGGTAACCTTGAGCCAGTCATTTCCCTCTCGGCCTAACCCACCTCACAGGGTTGTTGTTCTGGGGTAAAAATCTCTATTTTATTTTTTTACTGCCTTGTTATTTGTAAAATAACAATGGTGGGCATGTATAATTGAAAGAAACAAACAAATAAACCCTGGAAAGAAAATAAAACGTAAATGTAAACATAAACAGGCGATCTGACTTGATAATAGGAATCCTTTCCCTGCTCAGATTCTGACTCAGCTGATTTACGGGATTTTACCAAGAGTGGCTGGCTAGATGGCGATTTTGCAGCCGACCGGAGGAAGCCCTTTTAATTTCATGAATAAAAGAAACTAAAATCAATTCATTCCCCCAAAGTCTGGTGAGCATCTTCCTTGGCATCTTCTCCTGCCAGAAGAAAATGCTTTTTTGCCGAGACAGAAGGGCATAGCAGCTTGCGGGGAAATGGGAGAATATTGGGCACCGCTCAAACTGCGGATTTTATCCTGGTGGGACAATCGAAGGCAAAACGAAACCGCCAGATAAACAAAACTGGCTAGATAATAAAGCATGGAAATGAAGTATGAAATATGAAATGGATGTAATAATAAAATACATAAAACGTTTTTTTTTTTAAAAAAAAAAAGGGAGATAAACCATTGTTAAATAATTGTTAAATGAGAATATGGATATGGGATTAAAGCACGAAAGATTTGTAACCGATCGATTACACTTTCTGTAATTATAATGGATGTTCTCTACCTTGTTTCTCCGAAAATAAGACCTCCCCTGATAATAAGGCCAATCGGGCTTTTGAGCGCAGGCGCTAAAATAAGCCTCCCCCTGAAAATAAGCCCTCCCCAAAAATATTTAAACGCAGAGCTGGAAATCGGGTAAGTTGGCAAGAGGAGCCCCGTCTTGCTCCATGTGCCCCAAAATAAGAAGACCTCCCCGAAAATAAGGCCAAGCGCTTATTTCGGGGTTCAAAAAAAAATATAAGACAGGGTCTTATTTTCGGACAAACACGGGTAGTTGAGGAATCCAGCATCTGCAAGAAAACAACACAGCGCAGAGACCCACCCAATCCCAAGGACCCCAACATACCAAACCCCCTGTAAGTCATAGCACCGTAGTTTCAACTGTGAGCAACACACCCTGCAGGTTATTAGTCCTCATCGTTTGTCGTTCGGGTTTGCAAGATTGAAGAAAAGCAGGTTTAAAGACTCCTAGGTTTTTTAATTTTTTTAAAAAAATACCCAAACACCATAATTACGATACTTTGTAGGCTAAAATGACGTTTGGTATTGGAAATCGTAAATGGCTTTAAAATCAGGGAGAGGCGAGAGGCGTATGATAATATCCTCCTTGTTCTTTTCAAGGACACTTGGTGGTTTGGCTCTCTCAAGACTTTCCCGGGAGACAAAAGGCATCCTTGTCTAGCCTCCAACTGGGAAATCGACCTGTAGTTTTAACCTTCCGACACGGTTGCACCGAGAGTGTGCGGGATGGAAGCGTGTTCAAGAGTCACTTACGTAGGGTGGCTTGGCATGAACTTTGAACTCAGGACCGCGAGCATACCATGGTAATAAGACTCCCGCTTCCGGACAGGAGGTCCTCGGCTTACAACAGTTCGTTTAGCGGCCGTCCGAAATTACTGCGGCGCTGGAAAAAGGGACTCTTGATAGCCGCTAGGGATCAAAATCTAGACCCGTGATGGTGAACCTTTTTGCCGTTGCATGCCAAAAGCGGGGCGACTGCAGGGGGACGGGCACACATGTACCCACACCCATAACTCGATGCGCCCCACCCCACCTCTTTTGGCACAGGATGGTAGGATGGGCCCAGTAGGCCCGTTTTTCGCTTTCCCAGGCTCAAGAGGCTTTCTAGGAGCCTGGGGAGGGTGAAAACGGCCTCCCACCTCCCGGAGGCCCTCTGGAGGCAGGAAACAGCCTGTTTCCTGACTTCTGGAGCGCCTGGAAGGCCCGAAAATCACTAGCTGGTGCGCGCATACATGCTGGAGCTTAGTTAGGGCAACACTCGCGTGTCCACAAATATGCTTCTGCTTGCCATCACGGATCTAGACGCTCTCGGCAACTGGTTCGTATTTATGACTGTTGCAGTGTCCCGGGGTCACGATACCCCTTTTTGTGACCTTCAGGGTAGACGGATTCCACGTTACTTAACGACTGGAGCAACCCACTTAACAATTGTAGCAGGAAAGGGCGTAAAATGAGGCAAAATTCACCTTGCAACTGCCTTTTATTCGGATACTCAAGCTGGATGTTGACACTCGTTTAGCGACAGAAATTTTGGGGTGACCGGCGGTCGTAAGTCAAGGAACGCCTGTATGGACAATAATTCCTACGTTGAATTTCTTTGTTTTAGTATTTCCTGACTCGCCTGCCGTCGAAGCTTAACTTCTCAATATATATGGTATACGGAAGCCCACAACTTACTGAACCAATTTCAAATCTCCTCCAAAATATTGAAATTTCATTGTACAAGTAGTCTTCGTTTAGTGACTGCCATTTAAAGACCATTCGCAGTTACAACAGTGACAAAAAAAAGTAATTTTAAGACCAATCCTCACATTTACGACTTTGCCAGGAAAGCAAAGCAAAGCTGAACTGAGATCGTTAAGCACAGTCGTGGTTTCACTTAGCGACCGCTCTGCTTAACAATGACACGGTGTGAGGACTATCAAGAAGCGTGGGTTTAAATATACCGCAGAAAGCATCGACTTATTTTTTTAAAAAGTGACTTTGCTAGTATAGGGAAACCTCAGCCATTCATTTAGTGACCGTTCAAAGTTACGACGGCACTAAAAAAAAGCGACCGATGACCGTTTCTCACACTTACGACCACTGCAGCATCCATATGGCCATGTGATCAAAAATTGGGCACTGGCATGTATTTAGGACTTTAGCGCTGTCCCGGGCTCAATTGTGGTCGTAAATCGAGGATTGCCTGTAGATTGCATTTTTAATAAATAAATAAATAAATAAATCTGGAATTCACCTTATTTCTACGCCAAATCAAAATGGGTTTGTGCCAGAGCTGTATTTCTCCGACAATCTTTAAATCCTTTTTTGGATTTAATCTCCTGGCTTCCACCCAGGAGGATCATTACCAAGGCAGGAACCCGTGCCACGTTTTAGCTGGCGGTATTTTATTTTATTTTATTTTTTTCAAACTTCAGCATTTGCTCAGAAACCCCGCTGGGTAAATAGGGACATAACCCGTAGCGGATAAGTTTAGATTACAACCTTGAGACTCCAAAGTCAGGAATGGCCCCGAGTTCTTCTTTTGACGCATACATGAAATGGGAAGGAGACATGACTGGGAGGCTTAATTTCACGGAGCCAACCTAAAAACTCCGCTTGCTTGATTTACAGTCGTATCAGAGGGAAGATTTAGATTCAGCCAGCGAGCAACTGTATTTCTTCACCCCCAGTTCTTTGTGCGGTGTCAGCTCAGAAATCAAACTAAGTTATCTTTTCAACAGAACCCTAACGTCTGCATTTCCTACGTCGGGTGAGGAGAACAGACCTTCTGTCCTGGCCACTTTTTACAGAGGCGCGATCGGGAGCGTTTTAACAAACTGCATCCCTGTTTGGTTGGGTGGCAGCAGTGGCCTCAGATAGAAAGTCCCTACAGAGAGTGGTGAGGACAGCGGAGAAGAGTATAGGAAGTTCGATTCACGTTAAGATTACTGCTTATAAGCGCTATGTTCTTAGTGATCGAAGCATTGTTAAGAGACCCCACATATCCTCTTCACAGTCTGGTTCTGTTGCTCCCCTCTGGGAGGAGGTTTCAAAGTATTTCTAACAGGACTCCCCGATTCTGTAACGTTTGTTTGTTTTGTTCCCTAGGCCATCTGTTTGGTAAACATGCAGGATTCGTTTTTCTTGCCATGTACATGTATACATCCGGAGTAAACGTTGTTGTTTCTCTCTGTCATATATGTGGGTATGTCAATAATTTTGTATGTATGTATGTATTTAATTTATTTTGTCATGTTTATAGAGTGTGAATTGAAAGTGGTGACCCTTTGAGAGCTACCTGCAATGAAATTTCAATTTCATGTATGCCGATTAGTGTACATTCAAAGTGACAATAGTTTCTTTTCTTTTCTTTTCTTTCCTTTCCTCTCCTCTTCTTTTTTTCTATTCTTATTCTTATTCTTATTCCTACTCCTACTCCTACTCTTACTCCTACTCTTACTCTTACTCTTATTCCTACTCCTACTCCTACTCCTACTCTTACTCTTACTCCTACTCTTATTCTTATTCTTATTCCTATTCCTACTCTTACTCTTATTCCTCCTCCTCCTCCTCCTCCTACTCTTACTCTTACTCTTATTCCTACTCCTACTCTTACTCTTATTCTTATTCTTATTCCTATTCCTACTCTTACTCTTATTCCTACTCTTACTCTTACTCTTATTCTTATTCCTACTCCTACTCTTACTCTTATTCCTACTCTTACTCTTACTCTTATTCCTATTCCTACTCTTACTCTTACTCTTATTCCTACTCCTACTCTTACTCTTATTCTTATTCCTACTCTTACTCTTACTCTTATTCCTACTCTTACTCTTATTCTTATTCCTACTCCTACTCTTACTCTTATTCCTACTCTTACTCTTACTCTTATTCTTATTCCTATTCCTACTCTTACTCTTACTCTTATTCTTATTCCTCCTCCTCCTCCTCCTCTTACTCTTATTCCTACTCCTACTCTTACTCTTATTCTTATTCCTACTCTTACTCTTACTCTTATTCTTATTCCTATTCCTACTCTTACTCTTACTCTTATTCTTATTCCTCCTCCTCCTCCTCCTCTTACTCTTATTCCTACTCCTACTCTTACTCTTATTCTTATTCCTACTCTTACTCTTACTCCTACTCTTACTCTTACTCTTATTCCTACTCTTACTCTTACTCTTATTCTTATTCCTACTCCTACTCTTACTCTTACTCTTACTCTTATTCTTATTCTTATTCTAGGCTCCCATCCTGTATTTGTGCATTTGGCATCTTTTTTTCCTAACTGCGATTCCCATATAGATAGTCCTCTGACTTACGAATGCAAAAGAGCCCAAATTTTGCACTGCTAAACAAAGCAGTTATTAAGTGAGCTTTGCCCCATTTTACAACCTTTTCTTGCCGCCGTTGTTAAGCGCATCCCTGCAGTTGTTAAGTTAGTAACCTGGTTGTAAAGTGACTCTGGCTTTCCCTGTTGACTTTGCTTGTCAAAGGGTCGCAAAAAGGGATCAAATGATCCCCGGGACACTGCAACTGTCATAATTACATGCCAGTTGACAAACATCTGACTTTTGTTCGGGTGTCCATGCGGATCCTGCAACAATGATAAGCGTGGAAACTGCTCATAAATAACTTTTTTCAATGCCATTGTAACTTCGAACGGTCACTCAGCAAATGGTTGTAAATCCAGGACTACCTGTGCTGCATATCCATATTCAGAGCAGGGGTGGGTTCTAATTTTTTTTACTACTGGTTCTGTGGGCATGGCTTATTTTGTGGGTGTGGCTTGGATGTCATGTGACTAGGTGGGCATGGCTGGCTGGTCAGAGTCATTTCTGGAAGGTCCTCGCACTTACAACCAGTCCTCGCACTTACGACCCGACTCATTTGTTTGCTTTTAACACTGATCAGCTGTAGGGCGGCCCTTTGAAGCCCCCCGGCAAGAGTTTAAGCAGTTTTTTTTCCCTCTAGTCATCAGCTGGGACTCAGGAGGCAGCAATAGATTGGGGGTGGGGCCAAATAAAAGGTAAGAATAACGTGGGGGGGAGGGCAGGGGCGGGGAGAACCGGTTCGGTGACGTCATATCGTCACTGCTACCGGCTCGGCCGAACCGGACCGAATTTCGAGGAACCCGCCACTGATTCAGAGTCAGCCCAAAATATCTGGAGGAATTTTTTTTCTTACAGTTATTTGGCGGGGCAAAACATTAACAGAAGTAACAACAAAAAAATTAAGAGTGGATTGAGTGGATCACCTTCTGAGATCGGAGCAAATTTAATCACTTTCATCGGAAATATTATAGTAATTCACAAGGTAGCCTCCTAAATGTCATTTTACTTTACGTTTTATCCGTTTGCTAAGATAAACTGTTGTAGGCCTTTTATGAAGAATTCGTGTTATTTCCTTTTTTTAATCTTCCACTTCTAGTAAGACAGTAAAAGGATGTAAGGGGGTGGGGGGGATCAGCTCTATTTCATCTGTGATATCATTTATTCCTGCCAACAAAGACAATCGATGCATCTCTTCTCTGAAAAAAAATCTGAGCATCTCTTGATCTCTCGTGAGTGTCTCTCCAACAGAAAGGCAGCCTATCGATCGATTCAGTTACTAAAATGCCACTTCTTTCTGCCAGGATCCGGATGATAAGGGAATATACTCATTCCTGATTCCATCGTTATTATTTACACATAGGAGCCATGGAAAAATCTGGAGGACTTTTTCTGCTGGAAAACATAACAAAACAAAACAAAACAAATTTAAATAAATACATAAAAATAAATAAAATAAAATAAAAAATAAAATAAATAAAATAAAATAATAAAATAAAATACAAAAAATAAAATAAAATAAATAAAATAAAATAATAAAATAAAATAATAAAATAAATAAAATAAAATAAAATAAAATAAAAAAATAAAAAAACAAAACAAAATAAAATAATAAAATGGAATAAAATAAAATGAAATAAAATAAAATAAAAAATAAAATAAAAAAATAAAATAAATAAAATAAAATAAAAAATAAAATACAAAAAATAAAATAAAAAAAATAAAATAATAAAATAAAATACAAAAAATAAAATAAAATAAAATAAAATAAAATAAAATAATAAAATAAAATAAAATAAAATAATAAAATAAAATAAAATAAAATAAAATAAAATAAAATAAAATAAAATAAAATAAAATAAAATAAAATAAATAAATAAAATAAAATAAAATAAAATAAAATAAATGTGTTCCAGGGAAAATAATGCCCAGCATTGCAGTATTTTTAGTTTTGGGGTTTTTTTTAGTTTTTTTACTTGTTGAGAAAACAGGTCTTGCTCTGCTGGGAATTCAGGCTACCAAAAGCTCCATCTTCGGAGCTGCCTCAAACCACTTAGCAAGCAGCCTCCGTCTCATCAATTTCAATTCTCCCTATGCAGAATACGGAAAAGGTCACCCCGAATAGGATTACCAGGGAGCACTTAGGCAGAACTGACTAGGGAATTCTGGGAGTTGAAGTCCACCTGTTTTAAAAACTTCCAAGCTTGAGAAAAAGTTTGCTGTATTAGAACACAAGAGCTATCTGGAAATGGAATGGAAAATAGAAAATATGGAATGGAATTCAAAATGGAAAGGAACGGTGTGGAATGGAGTGGAGTGGAATGGAAATAGATGATATAATGGGATGGAATAGAATGGAAATAGAAAATAGAGAATATAGTGGAATGGAATGGAAAATAGAAAATATGGAATGGAATTCAAAATGGAAAATGGAAAGGAACGGTGTGGAATGGAGTGGAGTGGAATGGAAATAGATGATATAATGGGATGGAATAGAATGGAAATAGAAAATAGAGAAGATAGTGGAATGGAAAATAGAAAATATGGAATGGAATTCAAAATGGAAAATGGAAAGGAACGGTGTGGAATGGAGTGGAGTGGAATGGAATGGAAATAGATGATATAATGGGATGGAATAGAATGGAAATAGAAAATAGAGAATATAGTGGAATGGAAAATAGAAAATATGGAATGGAATTCAAAATGGAAAATGGAAAGGAACGGTGTGGAATGGAGTGGAGTGGAATGGAAATAGATGATATAATGGGATGGAATAGAATGGAAATAGAAATAGAGAATAAAGTGGAATGGAATGGAAAATAGAAAATATGGAATGGAATTCAAAATGGAAAATGGAAAGAAACGGTGTGGAATGGGATGGAGTGGAGTGGAATGGAAATAGATAATATAATGGGATGGAATAGAATGGAAATAGAAAATAGAGAAGATAGTGGAATGGAATGGAAAATAGAAAATATGGAGTGGAGTGGAGTGGAGTGGAGTGGAGTGGAGTGGAATGGAAATGCGTCGCGGTGGCGCAATGGTTAGAGCGCAGCACTGCAGGCTACTTCTGCTGACTGCCGGCTGCCTGCGATTTGGCAGTTCGAATCTCACCAGGCTCAAGGTTGACTCATCCTTCCGTCCTTCCAAGGTGGGTAAAATGAGGACCCAGATTGTTCGGGGCAAAATGCTGATTCTGTAAACTACTTAGAACGGTCTGGAAAGCACTGTGAAGCGGTATATAAGTGCTATTGCTCTTCCTTCCTTCCTTCCTTCCTTCCTCCCTCCCTCCCTCCCATCCATCCATCCATCCATCCATGGTGCACAGTGGTTAGAAGGAAGTCTTGCAGGCTAACTTTGCCCACTGCCAACAATTCGATCTTAACCAGGCTCAAGGTTGACTCAGCCTTCCGTCCTTCCGAGGTGGCTAAAATGAGGACCCAGATTGTTGGGGGGCAAAATGCTGACTCTGTAAACCGCTTAGAGAGGACTGGAAAGCACTGTGAAGCGGTATATAAGTCTAAGGGCTATTACTAAATAGAAAATAGAGAATATAATGGGATGGCATGGAAATAAAGAATATAATGGAATAGAGATAGAAAATAGAGAATACAATAGAATGGAATGGAAAATAGAAAATATAGAGTAGAGTAGAGAATTCAATGAGTGGAACTCCAAAGATGATCTAATATAGGTAGTCCTTGACTTACAACAGTTCATTTAGGGATCCGTCAAAATTACAACGGCACTGAAAAAAAGTGACTTATGACCGTTTTTATCACTTGCAACCCAGGGGTGGCTTCTAAATTTTTTTACTACCGGTTCTGTGGGCGTGGCTTATTTTGTGGGTGTGGCTTGATGGTCATGTGACAATTATTTAGGGTTTAGCAGAGGTACTGGTCTACCAGGCTTTTAACTACCGATCTACCCATTTATTTCTTGCAGGCATTGGTCTACCCCATTTATTTTTGCAGGCACTGATCTACTCATGTATTTTTGCAGGCACTGGTCTACTCATTTATTTTTGCAGGCACTGGTCCACTCATGTATTTTTGCAGGCATTGGTCTACTCATGTATTTGTGCAGGCACTGGTCTACTCATTTATTTTTGCAGGTACTGATCTACTCACGTATTTTTGCAGGCACTGATCTACTCATGTATTTTTGCAGGCACTGGTCTACTCATGTATTTTTGCAGGCACTGATCTACTCACGTATTTTTGCAGGCACTGATCTACTCATATATTTTTGCAGCCACTGATCTACTCATGTATTTTTGCAGACACTGGTCTTTATGACGGTTGCAATGTCCGCAGGGAGGGTGTGTGTGTGTGTCACGTGATCCCTTTTGCGACCTTCTGACAAGCAAAGTCAAAGGGGAAGCCGGATTCACTTAACAACCGCGTGTTACTAATTTAACAACGCCTGGGGATTCACTTAACACCTGTAACAAGAAAGTCATAAAAAACGGGGCAAAACCCGCTTAACAACTATCTCGCTTAGCAGCGGAAATGTTGGGCTCGATTGCGGGTCGTAGGTCGAGGACTGCCAGTATGTGAAAAGAGGGAGAGGGGCCCCCGCAAAAATTAAGGAGAGATTTCCAGACCATGTGTGAACAGTTTGAAGAAAATATGCCCCTCTGGACAAAGGGGAAACATGAATAAGGCTTGGACAATAACTATTCTGTCAACTATATTATAAATTTGATACATTTGACCCTGAATTTCCCTTTGGGGGGGAAACCTCTTTGAAGTTTGTAACAAAGCACTGGAGATCTTTCAGATTTAATCATGTTATTGCAAAACAAAAGATTTTTCTTAGCAGGATATCCTTCTCGGCAAGAATGCCAAATAGCTCCTCCATCAAAATTATGCTGGTGGAATGAATTTTTCTCCTTCTTAAATATCCGTGTTAAATGAGGCCGAACCGGTTTATGCCGTAATAATGATGAAGATCTAAGATCTTGAGCGCCTGTTATTGTGCTTACAGTTATTACCGTATAATGCAGTGGTGAAATGTAAAATTTGTTACTACCGGTTCTGTGGGCGTGGCTTGGTGGGGTGGGTGGGTAATGTGACTGGGTGGGCGTGGCCAACTGTTTTTTAAAAAAAACTTTTAAAACCATTTTTTTCTACAACCTCTTCGGCGGAAAAAATGATTTTAAAAGCCTCTGACGATCCTAGCTGACTTGCCTGATCGGCAGAGGCTTTTTTTTTTTTTTACTTTTAAAAGCATTTTTTCAAGAGGTTGTATAAAAAATGCTTTTAAAAATAAAATAAAAACCCTCTGATGATTGCGCGGCTCAGCTGAGCAATGGGGGGGAGTGGGTCAGGGATTTTTGCTACCGGGTCTCCGAACCACTCGCCTCCATCGCTACCGGATCAGGTGATCCGGTCCGAACCGGGAGCATTTCACTCCTGGTATAATGCTACTTTTACACCTAACCCTTTATGATTTTTTTTTATAAACAACTCAAGTTGATGGAAATAGGTAAGGCTCCTTCTTCTTCCTATTTTCCCCACAAACAACAACCCTGTGAGGTGGGTTGGGATGAGGGAGAGAGAGAGGGATTGGGCGGCCCAAAGTCATCCAGTTGGCTTTCATGACTAAGGGGGACTAGAACTCACCATCTCCTGGTGATTGGCCCAAAGTCACCCAGCCGGCTTTCATGCCTATGGTGGGACTAGAACTCACCATCTTCTGGTAATTGGCCCAAAGTCTCCCAGTGACTTTCATAGCTAAGGTGGCACTAGAATTCACTATCTCCTGGTGATTGGCCCAAAGTCTCCCAGCCAGCATTCATGTCTGTGGTGGGACTAGAACTCACTATCTCCTGGTGATTGGCCCAAAGTCTCCCAGTGACTTTCACAGCTAAGGTGGCACTAGAATTCATTATCTCCTGGTGATTGGGAAGGGGGAAGAAAGACAACCATTTAGCTCTGCCACAAGCCCTCTGTTGTGGCCTGTTGGTCACCGGCCCCTCCAGCAGCCGAATCGGAGGAGGAAGAGGAGGAGGCGTGGGAGTCAGGATCAGCATCAGGGCAACCTGAGAGCTCCGAGAGGGAAGAGGGAATGGAGCTGGCACAGAGAGGGAAACAGAGGCAGAGCCTGGGCCGTCCGTCAGCCGTCAGATGGAGGGTCAACAGCCCCCAGGTCTGGAGGTGGCTGATGAGGAGGAGGAGGAACAGCTGGGTCCTGTGCCTGATGCATGGATGCACAGAAAGCAGAGGAGAGGAGAGCAGTGGAAATCTATGGGCCGGTCCTCAGGACGGAAGAACCACCGCTGCTACCTAGCTCTGGGGATAAAAGGCACGGGGGGAGATGAATAGATGGGACAGACAACTATTCATCTCCCTCCCTCCCGGACTTGTTAGCCTGCGGTGAGAGAGAAACTTTTTGCCGGGGCTGCTGGCGCTCCGAATAAAGGAATCATTGATTTAAATACAGAGGGTTTGTCGTGTTTGGGGAGCTGGGTCCGAACACCCTCCTTATCCCACCACACCCTAAAGAGCAGAGGTGGCGCAGTGGTTAGAGTGCAGTACTGCAGGCTACCTCAGCTGACTGAAAGCTGCAGTTCAGCAGTTCGAGTCTCACCAGGTTCAAGGTTGACTCAGCCTTCCATCCTTCCGAGGTGGGTAAAATGAGGACCCAGACTGTTGGGGGGCAAGAGGCTGACTCTGTAAACTGCTTAGAGAGGGCTGTAAAAGCACTGTGAAGCGGTATATAAGTCTAAGGGCTGCCGCTATTATCAGATATGTGGCAAGATAAGTGAGTTGATCACAAAAGGCATCATCATTCCCAAGTTCTATCAATATAATGATTTTAATTGGTTTTAAATTGGGTTTTTAAATTCGGGGTTTTATAAATTAGGCCTATTATTTAATAATTTTAATTATTTTTAAATACTGTCTGTCTTTGTGTTTTTAATTAGGCTGTACACCGCCCTGAGTCCTTCGGGAGAAGGGCGGTATAGAAATAAAATAAATAAATAATAAATAAATAAATAAATAAATAAATAAGTTATTTTTGTACTTGAGATCCGGTTCTACCAAAATCACGGGACATTACTCAAAAATCCCTGGACGAGCCCGGTGGTATCTTTTCAAAATGACATTTTTTTAATTAAAAGGCTTTATTAGCGCTGCTGTTTCGTGAACGTCTAATAAAATGCCTTCCTGGGAGAAAAGGTGCCACAAAACTCCTGATTATAATTGTGTGTGGGGGGGGGGGGGTTTGGTTTTTTTTTTTGCAACCGTAGTTTTTAACGCGACTCTCCAATGGCAACCCTATTTCTTTCTTCTCCCCAAACACCTTTTAATTAAGCAAATTTGCTTCTTTTATGCCTTCCCTTTTATTTAGGGGGGAAAGATAATGATTTGTAGCCTAGTTGCTAAGACAACCGCAGAGGAATAAAATAATGGGAGAACAGTAAAAGGATATACGAGGTGGTGGGATTCAAATTTAACAACCGGTTCTCTGCCCTAATGACTAGCTGGGTGGGCGTGGCCATGGTGGGCGTGGCTAGGGTGTGTGTGACAGGCAGCTCTCAGCCTCCTGCACCCCCTTGGGAACAAAAATGAGTCACGGGGGTGGGGGCACCCACCGTGCCCTGTTTCGGGCCTAATAGGCCTTCCTGTACTTACCTGGGAGCCAAAATGAGGTGTGGTGGGACCAGCCATCAATTTAACAACCGGTTCGCCCAAACCAGCCTGAACCAGCTGAATCCCACTGCTGGATATACAGCTAGTCCTAGACCCGTGATGGCGAACCTGTGGCCCGCAGAGCCATATCAGTGGGCGCGCGAGCTCAACTCCAGCTTCTGGGCCCACCAGTCGGCAATCGGGCCATTTCCGGCCTTCGGAGGGCCTCCGGTGGGGTGGGGAAGGCTGTTTTCACCCTCCCCAGGCTCCTAAAAAGGCTCTGGAGCCTGGGGAGAATGAAAAACAAGTCTACCGGGCCCACTGTGCCATCATGTGCCAAAGGCGGGGGGGAGAACAGGGGATGGGGCGCATAGAATTATGGATAAGGGCACGCGCGCGCATGGCCCCTTCCGCGCTTCCCCCGCTTTTGGCACGCAATGGTAAAAAGGTTAGCCGTCACTGTCCTAGACCCACAACAGTTCCTTGAGTGACCGTTTGCAGATACAACGGAGCTGAAAAAAGCGATTCAGGACAGTTTTTCACACTTACGACCGTTGTGGTATCCCCAGGGTCATGTGATTTACATTCGCACACTTGCCAACTGATTCATGTTTATGATGGTCGCAGTGTCCCGGGGTCATGTGATCCCCCTTTTGCGACCTTCCGACAAACGAAGTCAATGGAGAAACCAGATTCACTTAACCACCGTGTTAGTAATTTAACCACTGCGGTGATTGGCTTAACCACTGTGGCAAGAAGAGTCGCAAAGCGGGAGAAAACTCACTTAACCGATTTCTCGCTTAGCAACGTAAATGTTGGGCTCGTAAATTGTGGCCGTAAGTCGAGGATTACCTACAGGATTAAAAAACCCAGTTTCTTTTTACTATATACAATGTCCACAATGCGAATTGAGGTCACTACTAAACATCAAACATTTTTCCTCGATTTAAAACCATCGTTTCACAACTTTTCGAAGTTACAACAGTCTTGGGGAAAAAAAAGTGACTTACAACCAGGTCCTCGGATTTAGGACTGCCCCCCACGGATATGAGATCAAAATTTGGGTGCTCGGCAATCAGTCTATATTAACAGTTGCAGGATCTCGGGGTCACATGATTCCCCCTTTGCGAACGCCCGACAAGCAAACTTAATAGGATAAAATGGATTTGGTTAATGATGTGATTCACTTAACAACTGCAGGGGTCATTCAACAAAACTTGGCAGAAAAGCTCGTAACATCGGGCGCAACTCCCTTAACGACTGCCCTGCTTAGCGACCGAAATTCCGGTTTCAGTTGTGGTCGTGAGTTTGGGGACTACCTGTTTTTGATACGCCAAAAGAAAGAATTTTTTTTTATCACATTAGGGAGAAATATCTGGTCCCAAAAACCCTGCATTTATATCTCGAGTGAACTGGGCATCCTTTCAAATTGAACTCAATCCAATTTACATTTGTGCCGGCGTCTTTTTCTAATCTCAAACCACAGGCAGGCTCAATTACTTCACTAATTCAACATTTCTTTTAAAACAGGAGTTGCCGTTCGGTTGATAAAGGCTCTCTCCCCAGCCAACAACATAACTCTTTCAAAAAATAGTCGTGTTTCAAATTTAGGTGGTTTTTCTTTTTCTTTTTTTTTTTTTAAAAAAAGAAGAATCACTTTTGGCATACGTCTTTGGGACTTTTACAGTGGTATGTTTTTCTAGGCAAGGTATACTCACTTCTGTCGTTTTAAATATAAATAATGACACCACCCCTTTCGCTTTCGTTTCCTGTAATCTGGTTTCTTTTAGCAAAAAACAAAGATAAAGGGGTCATTAGGAAGGCATCTCCCATTGCTAGTTAATAGTTAGTTAGTTTAGTTTATTTGATTTATATACCGCCCTACTCCCGAAGGACTCAGGGCGGTGAACAGCCACAAGATAAAAACACATAAATACAAAATTTAAAAACAGAATAAAACCGAATTAAACAATTTGGCCCAAGACAGATTTAAAACACCCCAATAAATTAAAAACGAATTAAAATTTGCATTTTAAAAAGGAAAAAAAGGGAAAAATTAGGCCAGGCCAGCCTGATGGAATAAAAAGGTCTTGAGAGCGTGGAGGAAGGTGCGTAGATCCGGGATCCTCCGTATCTCCGGGGGGAGCTCGTTCCAGATAGTAGATGCTCCCACAGAGAAGGCTCTCCCCCTGGGGGCCGCCAGTCGACATTTTTGGCCAACGGCACCCGGAGGAGCCCCTCTCTATGGGAGCGTACCGGCCGGTGGGAGGCTATTGGTGGTAGCAGGTGGTCCCGCAAGTACCCAGGTCCTGAGCCATGGAGCGCTATAAAGGTGGTAACCAAAACCTTGAAGCACACCCGGAAGACCACCAGGAGCCAGTGCAGCTCGCGCAGGAGAGGTGTTACATGGGAACTCCATGTCGCTCCCATTACCACCCGCGCGGCCGCACTCTGCGCCAGTTGGAGCCTCCGGGTGCTCCTCAAGGGGAGCCCCATGTAGAGAGCGTTGCAGTAGTCCAGGCGGGAAGTGACGAGGGCATGAGTGACCGTGCGTCCCAGAAAGGGACGCAACTGGCGAATCAGGCGAACCTGATGAAAAATCCTCCCAGTCACCGCTGTCAAATGCTCTTCTAAAGACAGCCGTGAATCCAGGAGGATGCCCAAGTTGCGCGCCCTCTCCGTGGGGGCCAACGATTCGCCCCCAATAGTCAGTGATGGCACTGACTATATCGGGACATCGGTCTTGGATGGGTTGAGCCTGAGCCTGTTTCTCCCGATCTAATAACCCTTCCTCCCCAAACATTTCTGAATTTTGTAGAAGCAAGCAAACAAACAAAATAAAAATAAAAATAAAAATACAGACTTGGAGGCTTAAGCTTGCCCCTGCTTAGTGGGATGTTTAAAAATAAAACAGCCGTAACTTAAAATATTTCAACTATGTCAGTGGAAAGTAAAAAAGTTGAGCTTTAAAAATGTTTCTTTAGAGAGAGAGAGAGAGAGAGAGAGAGAAAAAAAGAGTTCCAAACAATGCAACTCAAAACTTTCTCAAGGCAAGGGGGAAAAAAATCTTATCTTGGTTTTATTTTTTTTATTTTTTTTTTGCTGTTCGGAAAGGTAATGATTTTTAACACTTCGCGATATAGAGAGAAATTGCTAGGTGTGACTAACACTTGTACGGGAAAGAGGAAGGGGGGAAAAAAATCTGTCTGAATTTTCCCCCGAGTTGCAAAGTCAGCGGTGTATTTTGTGAAGTGTAAAGTAAAAAAATAAAAATAAATAAAATAAAACGGCTTCTAATTTTATTCGCCTGCCAAGCGGATTGTAAGATCTATTCCCCCCCCCCACTAATTCGCACCAAAATCAGCGATACGGAAAGGAAGTGTGATATTACTATGCTCATTACAAGAAGTTGGGTCTGTAGCGTAACTCTTGCATTGAAATTCTTCGTTTTATTACGTTCTCCATTGCGTGCATTCCGAGCTTAACCTCTCGACACAGGCAGTCCTCGAACTTACAACAGTTCATTTAGTGACCATTCGAAGTTACGAAGGTAAAAGTGACTTATGACCATTTTTCAAACTTTCAAACTGTTACATGGTCGTGTGGTCCCGTGACCAAAATCCAGCCGCTTGGCAACTGACTTGTATTTATGACGGTTGCGGCATCCCGGGTTCAGATCAACGCCTTTTGCGACCTTCTGACAAGCCAGATTCACTTAGCAACCGTTACTCAGTTAACAACTGCAGTGATTCACTTAACAACTTTGGCAAGCAGAGTCGTAAAATGGAGCAAAACTCAATTAACAACTGTCTCACTTAGCAACAGAAATGTTGGGCTCAATTGTGGTCGTAAGTCAAGGACCACCTGTATATAGGTACTAATTCTCAATAAATATGTACTGAACCCCTTGCCTTATTAAATCAATTTCTACTCTTTTCCAAAGCACTGACACTTCACTGTACAAACAAGTCCTCGTTTAGCGACGGCCGTGTAGCGACCGTTCACAGTTACAACGATGATGAAAAAGTAATTTTCTGACCAATCCTCACATCTGCGACCTTTGCAGGAAAGCTGAGTTGAGATTGTGAGCGCCGTTGTGATCTCACTTAGCGACCGCTTCGCTTAACTATGGCCAGTGTACGAGGACTACCTGAAATGAGGGTTTAAATATGGGAAGGGAAGCATTGATTTTTTTTAAAAGTGACTTTGCTAAAAAGGTAAACCTCAACCATTCATTGAGTGATCTTCGAAGTCACAACAGCACTGAAAAAGTGACTTGCGACCGTTTTTCACACTTATGACCATTGCAGCCTCCCCGTGGTCATGTGATCGCAATGGGCCCTGGTTGTGTATTTATGACTTGTGTGTTATTCTGGGGTCACGTGATCACGATTTGTAACCTTCCCAGCCCGCTTCAGACCATCGAAGCCGATGGGGGAAGCCAGATTCATTTAACAACCGCATGATTCACTTAACAACCGAAGTTGAAATCCACAGGTTATCTAGGTTGCCTAGTTGCCCACTCCTGCCCTAAGACAACGGCAAACATTCCTGGCCACGTTTTAATAACCACCATGGAGAGCAGCGTTCATTCATAAAACCAGGTGCCAGCTAAAGAAAGCAATCACCCATTTAAGCTGGCAGGGCTTGGCTGAGGATGCTGCAATTCCCCTGCGCCTGGGGGCACAATTTCTTCTGGCAAAGGGTGAATCGTGTGTGAGAAAATCCTGCCGATAACATCAGGACCGGCTCGCGAATTAAATCTAATCTTAAGGAAGGTTCAGACGTCTAATTATTTTTCGGCATACCTGAGAAGGAGGCGCCCCGATCCTCTGTTTTCAGAGGTTTTTGCACCCTGGTTTTCCCGAAACGTGCTCATGCAATCTCAGTAGGTTAAAAAAAAAAAAAGAAAAGAAAAAAAAACATAAATTATCTATATTTTTAATTGCTCTTCCCAAGCAACTGAATCACTGCACTCACTGCAAAAAATGAACAGCTGTCTTTTAAATTAGAATCTCTTTAAATTAGAATCCACTCGCTAGCCGGAGCAGCTACAATAACCAGGTGTATAAGTAGTCCTTGACTTACAACCGTTCATTTAGTGACCGTCGGAAGTTTCAACGGCACTGAAAAAAAGTGACTTATGACCTTTTTTTTCACCCTTATGACCATGCAGCGTTCCCAGAATCACATGATCAGAATTCAGCCGCTTGGCAATTTATTTTTTTTTAAATTTGATTTATATGCCGCCCTTCTCCGGAGACTCAGGGCGGCTTACAATGCGTTAATCAATAGCCTTCATTCTTTTGTATATTTAGATTTAAATTGACTCATATTTATGACAGTTGCAGTGTTCTGGGGTCACGTGATCCTCTTTTGTGACCTTCTGGTAAACAAAGTTAATGGGGAAGCCAGATTCACTTAACAACTGTGTGACTAACTTAACAACTGCAATGATTCACTTAACAACCATGGCAAAGAGAGGTCGTAAAATGAGGCACGCAGCTCAACTTAACAACTGCCTTGCTTAGCAATGGAAGTTTTGGGCTGAATCGCGGTCGTAAGTCAAAGACTAGCTGTCGTTCTGTCTGGGTTGCTTTTGTGCTGTATAGGAACCTCCGTCCTCGATTTACGACTGTAATGGAGCCAAGTTGCTCAGAAAACAGAGTGGTCGTTAAGCAAAACAATGATTTGCAATGGGTGTGGTTTTGCCGAAAAGCAGACATGCCAGTTTTCACCAAAACCATAGTAAACTATATGACTGCAGGACAGTTGCGTGTTCAAAATCTGCACACGCGGCAACTGGCTCATATTTATGACGGTCGCAGTTTCCCAGGGAGTCCCGCGATTCCCCTTTTGCGACTTTCTGACAAGCGAAGTTGATGGGAGAAGCCAGATTCGCTTAACAACTGTGTGACTGATTTAACAACTGCAGCGATTCACTTAACAACCGTGGCAAGAAAGGTCATAAAAATGTACAGCAAATGTTAGTAACTTAACTGCAGGGATTCGCTTAACAATTGTGGCAAGAAAGATTGGGGGGAAACTCTCTCTCTCTCTCTCTCTCTCTCTCTCCTTTTTTTTTTTGCAAAAAGTTTTTTTTATTTTTATTTTTCTCAACACACAAATTACATTTTTTGAAACAGAGCCCTGATCCGGTCATCAATTTATACAATTTTTCCTCCTCTTTAACAAGATTTTATATATTCTATTTTGCCACAACGCTTATTTCTTAATCTCAAATCACCTATCTCGACTAATACCATCGTAAAAAAAATTTACTCAGATTTACTTAATCAAAAAGGGCCTGGTGGCTCAGCAGACTAAAAGCACTGTTATTAACATCAGCTGCCTGCAATTACTGCGAGTTCGAATCTCGCCAGGTTCAAGGTTGACTCAGCCATCCATCCTTTCTAAGGTAGGTAAAATGAGGACCCAGTTTGTGGGGGCAATAAGCTGATTTTGTATAAATATACAAAAGTATGAAGGCTAATGCTGAGCACATTGTAAGCCGCCCTGAGTCTCCGGAGAAGGGCGGCATATAAATCATTTTTTTTTTAAAAAAAACCATTTACCCTTCTATTAACCCCCCTTAAATCTTAATTCAATTAATACCTCATAGTACATTTCACAATTCTTACCCTAAATCCTCACTATTAACAATACTTAATCTTAAATCACCTATCTCGGTGGGGGGGAGGGGAGACTCTCTTAACGACGGCCTCGCTTAGCAACAGAAATTTGGCGCTTCGCGGTCGTCGTAACCTCAAGGACTGCTATATAACGGATATCCCTGTGCCGAATTGCAAATACAGACTATCCTTTGCCAGAATTTCCGCTGTACATATTTCTCTCCTTTAAAGAATAACTCCGTTCATCTAAGGTGGCGTCTTTAGTAGCCATTTTTCTACATCCGCCAACAAAAATTGCGTTGGGAGTTTAGAGAGGATTCGTCGGCAACTCCTCATCATCATGAATATTCATGAGCTTCACAAAGCAGTTTTATTAAGTTATGTTGGGGAGGGGAGAGGAAGGGGGGGAGATGGCCAGATATTGCTGACTGGGGCACATCCCCCGCCCCCTGGTCGTTTTCAAAGGAGGGCTTAATAAAAAAAACAAAACGGTGACCCGTTTCTTTGAACGACGGGTTTTATAATATTTTAATCGAGTGTGAAGACAAGAGATAAAGACGTGGCTTCATTCAGCCTGGACAGGTGGTCCCCATCAACCCGGCGTGTTGGCATCCGAATTCCTCCCGCCATACTATTAAAAGACAATTATGCAAATTAACGGACTCTTCCCGAGAGAATGCATAAAATCGTCGCAAGTGGAAAAACAAACTTAAGGGTTTCCAAAAAGTTAAAAAAAAAAAAAAAAAAGAGCCCAGTGTTTTTGTCAAGCTCTACGGTCTGGCATATGGGCATTTCAAGGGGAAGAGGGACCGTTAACGTATCGCTGGATGGGGGCGATGCAGAAGACCGCGGTCGTGACGAGTAAGCGCGGTGACGTATTTCAAGGCCCCCTTGTAAATATCTAGACGTTTAGAGCTGGTTTCGAGATGATCTGCTTGGTGTTTTTATTAAAAAAAAACTCTTTTGTTTATTTCGTAAAGAAAAGTAGAAATTTTCTCAAGATGCTACAGTAGGGCATTGCACGCCAAAACAACTAGACACAAGGATGGGGTCCGTCCGTCCAACCCCATGGCATCGCACTGCTTAACAACTAATGGCTACAGTCCTGGGATGCCAAACCATATTTAGGGGAGCTGTATTGCCATTATCCTTCTCATCTTTCCTATTACTTCTTCCTTTAGCGTCTTATTTATTTATTTATTTATTTAATTTGTATACCGCCCTTCTCCCGGCAGGGCGGACTTATGGCTATCACTTTGCTTGTTTCTATCTTATGATTTGTGTTGATGGCTTTTATTTAGTGTCTTAGCATGATCACTGAGTGTTGTGCCTTATGATTTACACCAATTTTATTTTATGATTATGATTACCACTTGTTGCTTGTATGCACAGCGAGAACTTATGCATCAGAGAAAAAAATTTCCTTGTATGTCCGATCACACTTGGCCAATAAAGAATTCTATTTCTATTATTTCTCTTCTCTTTTCTTCTCTTCTTATCTCTTCTCTTCTCTTCTCTTCTCTTCTCTTCTTCTCTTCTTTTCTTTTCTCTTCTCTATTCCATTCCATTCCATTTCATTCCAATCATCTCTATTCTTACTCTATTTCTACTGTATTCTCTATTCCATTTTCTGTTTTGTTAATTCCTCCAATCCAATCCAATCCAATCCAATCCAATCCTCTATCCTATCCTATCCTATCCTATCCTATCCTATTCCATTCCATTCCAATCCCTTACCCTACCCTACCCTACCCTACCCTATCCTATCCTCTATTCCCGTGATGGCGAACCTATGGTGGGACAGGAAGTGATGTTTTTTCCTGTCCCCAGCCTCCAGAGACTCCTAGAGAGGCTCCTAGAGACTCCTAGAGAGGCTCCTAGAGACTCCTAGAGAGGTTCTGGAGGCTGGGGACAGCAAAAAATGTCACTTCCTGTCCCACCGAGAGTTGGGAAATGGACCCTTTCAGCCTCCGTAGGGCCTCCAAGGGAGTGGGGAAGGCTGTTTTCTTCCTTCCCAGATACACAGAGAGGATCTGGAACCCGGTAAGAAAGAAAAACGGGCCTACCAGGCCATCATGTGCCAGGAGCGGGGGGGGAGGGGGGAGGAGGTTGCGCATGCATGCGCGTGGGCATGTGTGCGCGCGACCCTCCCCCGCCCCCCTTCCTGGCACGCGATGGCAAAAAGGTTAGCCATCACTGCTCTATTCCATTCCATTCCATCCCATATTCTATCCTATCCTATCCTAATTCTTACTCTATTCATAGTCCTCGATTTACAACAGTTCACTTACCGATGGTTCAAAGTTACAACGGCACTGAAAAAAAAGAGACTTATGACCGGTTTTCACACTTTATGACCATTGCAGCGTCCCCGTGGTCACATGATCAAAATTCAGATGCTTGGCAACTGACTCATATTTATGACCGTTGCAATGAGCCAAGGTCATGTCATCCCCTTTTTCCCGACCTTCTGACCAGCAAAGGTCAACGGGGAAGCCAGTTTCGTTTAACAACTGGGTTACTAATTTAACAAAATGCAATGATTCTCTTAACCACTGTGGCGAGAGAAAGTCGTAAACTGGGGCAAACTCACTTAACAAATGTTTCACTTAGCAACATAGATTTTGGACTTGATTGTTGTTGTAACTTGAGGACTACCTCTCTTCTCCTCTATTCTTTAAGAGAAAACAAAAAAAAACCACAAACATTTGGTCTCCATGAAGGACAAGCCTCCTATATAAAAAGTCCAGAGTGGCGCTGAAGATCCAAGGGGGTGGGGGGGAAATGGTTTCAGGAAGGTGGATAGAACAATTTCAAATCTCACCAGGCTCAAGGTTGACTCAGCCTTCCATCCTTCCGAGGTAGGTAAAATGAGGACCCGGATTGTGGGGGCAATAAGCTGACTTTGTATAAAAAAGAACACCGCTTGGGGGGGGGCGAAAGCCCTACTAAGCAGGTATATACAAAAGTATGAAGGCTATTGCTTAACGCATTGTAAGCCGCCCTGAGTCTCCAGAAAAGGGCAGCATATAAATCGAACGAATAAATAAATAAATAAATTTTTGCAGTAACGTGCAGACTAAGAAGCTGGAAATCACCTTTTTTTAAAAAAATTTATTGTATTTTTATTGTTAAAAAGTGACAGGAAAAAAAAAACAATACAAAAATCAATAGTAAAGAAAGAAAAAATTTCCCCCCCAACGTGCTATACAAATGGAAAGGAAGTTTTAGGAAATTAAAGTCTTCAGTTCTTCCAAAAATCTCTTTGATAAGGTACTGGTGCCGATTCATCCAATCTCCCAAGTGCAAAGTCCACAAATGGTTTCCAAGTGTTCCAAAAAACATTCTCTTTATATATTCCACTTCTAATTTTAATATCACAAGTCAATTTATCATTTAATGCAAATTTCCATGTTTCATTATACCATTCTTCTAATTTTAAATCGTTTGATTTCCAATATCTAGCAATTATAATTTTCCCCATTATAACCAAAATCCTCACCAATTCTCTTTCTCCAGTTGTTAATATTATTTCATTCAATATTAATAATATGGTTTCCAATTTCAATTTGACCCTCTTCTTAATCATTTCAAATATTTCATTTTCTATCCTAGACCAAAAAAATTCAACCCCATTACATTTACACCACATATGAGCATATGTCCCAAGTTCCACTTTACATCTCCAACACATTTAATAAAGTGGATAAAATGTGTTGGAAATCACCTTTTTGCTAAACGATTCAGAACCCTTCATTCAGGGATCTCGATTCCCTTTGTCGTGCTTTGACGGAATTTATGGAGCCGTTTAGGTGGATATTAATAGTCTGCACTTTTCGTCCCTCCATCGCTCCAATCAAGAGTTGGAAAAGAGGTGACAGGGGTAGAAATATTAGCTGTGGCCTGGATCCAGACCCCAGGCCTTCTTCCAAATAACGTTCTGTGCATGCTTTCCATTTGGGAAATGCAGCTCCTTTCCAAACGTTGCATTCAAATCTCCTGCAGCCAAGAAGCTTTTTGTGGGCTCATTCGCAGCTAACTCATTCATCGTCACCTGCATACCTAACCATCCTCCTTGTAAATTCTGATTTTTACGTGTCTCGCACACCTCAACTTTTCTCCAACCGCTCCTTTCACCTCAATAGGTATGCTAGTTGGGGAGCTAATTTATCAGCTGAGCTGATTTAAAAAGAAAAACTCTGACCAAGGTTTAACCTTGATTGAGAAGAGAAGCGGAAGAGAATATTTGTAGCTCGGGGTTGAACTGAGGGGTCCTTGGTTGCTCTTTGAGCTTGCAGATGTTTCATCACCCAACTAGATAACATCATCAGTGCTAGGGGATGTGAGGTTTGCTGCCTGTTTATATACAATAGCTTGCCCTGGCAGCATTGGTGGAGCTGCGGTTTTCTCTTTGATGGTTCCTTGATTAGAGCATTCCTTTTGCTGTTGGTTTCTCTGATTGTTTCTTTAGTAAATCCTTGATTAGGGTATTGTTTTCTGCTTGTCTGGGGTCAATCCCTGCTTATCTAGATGTTGATTGCTAGAGTGGAATAGGAGGAGGAGGACTGTGGGGTCCCGGGTGCCCTGAGCTGGTCGTTTTCTCGTAGATGTTTCATTACCCAAACTAGGTAATATTATCAGTGCTACGAGGAAGTGGAGTTTTGCAGTGTGGAGTAGCAGTAGTAGTAGTAGTAGTAGTAGTAGTAGTAGTAGTAGTAGTAGTAGTAAGAGGAGGAGGAGGATGACGACTGTGGAGTCCTTGGTACCTTCTGAGCTGGGTTGTTTTCTTGTGCATATCTCATTACCCAACTAGGTATTATCATCAGTGCTACAAGGGAGTGGGGCTTGAGGAGAGGTGGAGGAGGAAAAGGAGGAAGAGGATTATGGGGTCCTTGATACTGTCAGAACTCGTCGTTGTTTTTTGCAGACGTTTACTGATCAAACTAGGTAGTGTCATCAGTGCTTTCTTGAAATCGCCTAGAACAGTGATGGCTAACCTTTTTACCATCGCGTGCCAAAAGCGGGAGGAACGTGGGGGGGGGTTGCAAGCGCGTGTGCCCACACCAATAATTCTATGCACCCCGCCCCCTTGCATTCTCCCCGCTTTTGGCACGCGATGGCACAGTGGGCCCGGTAGGCCTGTTTTTCGCCCTCCCCAGGCTCCAGAGGCTTTCTAGGAGCATGGGGAGGACAAAAACGGTCTTCCCCACCCTACCGGAGACCCTCCGGAGGCCGGAAACGGCCCGTTTGCCTACTTCCAGTGGGCTCAGAAGGCCTGAAAATCAGCTGGCCAGGACACACATGCGCGCTGGAGCTGAGCTCACATGCCCATCAATATGGCTTCTCGTGGCACGGGTGCCGTAGGTTCGCCATCACGGGCCTAGAATTTGAAGTATACCCGATTTTAAAAATGGAAGCTCTTCGCATGGTCGTAAACTGAGGACTACCTAACAGCAACTATTGTCCTCAAATGTGGAAGGAAGTAGATGAACCACCAACTGGCCAAAAATTAAAAATAAAAATAAAGAACTTTGTCCGGCAGAGATAAACTTTTTTTTTTTAATGATCCTTACTATGAGACTTAAGGACAAAAGATATTTGGGGGAAAATATTTATTTATTTATTTAGGCCACCACCTGATTCTAACCGACTCTGGGCAGCTCACAAGAGAATTACATAAAAAGGGAGGAAAAAAACATTTAATTTTTTTTTTAATCCAAACAATTTACAGAGGTCTTCAAACTTGGGAGCTTTAAGACTTGGACTTCAACTCCCAGAATTCTCCAACCAGCATAGCTTGAAGACTTGTGGACTTCAACTCCCAGAATTCTCCAGCCAGCGTAGCTTGAAGACTTGTGGACTTCAACTCCCAGAATTCTCCAGCCAGCATAGCTTGAAGACTTGTGGACTTCAACTCCCAGAATTCTCCAGCCAGCGTAGCTTGAAGACTTGTGGACTTCAACTCCCAGAATTCTCCAGTCAGCGTAGCTTTAAGACTTGTGGACTTCAACTCCCAGAATTCTCCAGTCAGCGTAGCTTTAAGACTTGTGGACTTCAACTCCCAGAATTCTCCAGTCAGCTTGCTGGAGAATTCTGGGAGTTGAAGTCCACAAGTCTTAAAGCTGCCAAGTTTGAAGACTCTTGAATTACAATATGCCATAAATTTACAATCTGGTCATAAACTAATCCAAAGGTGGCCATCCATCCAATAAAGCAAAATAGGAAATAACTTTTCGGACTAGCCTTTCAACAGGAAATGATGGGAAACAGTGGGATGAGTTTCGTTTTTTTTTCCCCCCAGTCCAGAGTTTTTGCACAGGAGTTTTGTGTCCTAAACAAAAACTCTCGAGGGCAATTTGGAAACCGGAAGCTGTCTGGCCCTCCCTTGCAAAAATTGCCAAGAATAGAAAAACCTCTCCCTAAAAGCTATTTCCAGAAGAAAATCTTTTTTTTTTTTTGGTGACTACCTCATTCTGTATTACTCAGAGCTGCAGACCAGGAGCATCCGAGGCAAAGAAAATCCCCGCAAGACAGTTTTAATTCAACCTCTTTTTTGGGGAAAGCAAAAATGCTTGTTTGTTTTTCCAAGTCTTGTTAAATAACATTTCAAAAGTTGTACCAACTAAATACTTTATTATATGGGCAATCCTCACCTTAATGGCCACAATTGAGCCCCAAATTTATGTTGCTGAGTAAGAAATTTGTTAACTGAGTTTTGCCCCATTTCATGACTTTTCTTGCCATGGAACGTTAAACAAATCACTGCAGTTGTTAAACGAATCACCCGGTTGTTAAGTGAATCCGGCTTCCCCATTGACTTGGCTTGTCGGAAGGTGACAAAAAAGGGGATCACGTGACCTCTGGGGATGCAGCAACCGTCATAAATGTGAGTCAGTGGTCAAGCATCTGAATGTAAATCACGTGACCGTGGGGGGGGGGATGCTAGAATGGTCATAAGTGTGAAAAATGGTCATAAGTCACTTTCTTTTCCCAGTGCCGAGGGACCTTAGAGGTCATCTAGCCCAACCCGCTGCTCCAGCAGGAAACCCTACACCATTTCAGACAAACGGCTGTCCGATTTCTTCTTAAAAACCTCCAATGATCTGAGAGGTTGAACTAAGGAGGAATTTCCTGTCAGTGACAACAATTCACCAGCGGAACTGCTTGCCACCAGAAGTTATGGGTGCTCCATCACTGGAGGTTTTTAAGAAGAGACAGAACAGCCACTTGTCTGAAATGATGTAGTGCAGTGATGGCTAACCTTTTTGCTGTCTCATGCCAAAATTGGGGGGAACGGGGAGGGTCGTGTGTGCACGTGCCCACACTCATAATTCAATGTGCCCCATCCCCCGTGCATGCGTGTGTGACCCCCCCCCACACTCCAGTGGTGGGTTCCTCCCGGTTTGGTCCAGTTCGGCCGAGCTGGTAGCGGTGACGATATGACGTCACCGAACCGGTTCTCCCCCCCCCACGTTATTCTTACCTTTTATTTGGTCCCACCCCCAATCTATTGCTGCCTCCTGAGACCCAGCTGATGACTAGAGGGAAAAAAACTGTGGCTTCAAAGGGCCGCCCTACAGCTGATCAGTGTTAAAAGCAAACAAATGAGTCGGGTCGTAAGTGCGAGGACTGGTCATAAGTGCGAGGACCTTCCAGAAATGACTCTGACCAGCTAGCCACGCCCACCTAGTCACATGACCTCCAAGCCACACCCACAAAATAAGCCACGCCCACAGAACCGGTAGTAAAAAAAAAATTTAGAACCCACCCTTGCCACACTCCCCCCGCTTTTGGCACATGATAGCATGGTGGGCCCGGTAGGCCCGTTTTTCGCCCTCCCCAAGCTCCAGAGCCTTTCTAGGAGCCTGGGGAGGGTGAAAACAGCCTTCCCCACTCCTCCGGAGGCCTTCCGGAGGCCGGAAACAGCCGGTTTCCCGACTTCCAGTCCCACCGGAGCTGAGCTAGGGCAACGCTCGCGTGGCCACCGATATGGCTCCACGTGCCACCTGTGGCACGCCTTCCATAGTTCGCCATCATGGGTGTAGTGTCTCCCGCTTGAACAGGGGGTTGGACTAGATGACCGACAAGGTCCCTTCCAACTCTTGATGATCTTCGACGTGAGGATATTCTAAGGCCGTGATGGCGAACCTATGGCACGCGGGCCACCTGTGGCCCACGGAGCCATGTCGCCTGGCACGCCAGCTCAGCTCTCTCTAAGAGTCCCGAGGCTGGGGACAGCAAAAAACGTTACTTCCTGTCCAACCGAAAGTTGGAAAACGGACCGTTTCGGGCCTCCGATAGGGTGGGGAAGGCTGTTTTCGCCCTCCCCAGATGCATAGAGAGGATCTGGAGCCAGGTGAGAAAGAAAAACGGGCCTACTGGGCCATCACGTGCCAGGAGTGGGGGAGGGGGGTTGCGTGTGGATGTGCAGGGCGGGGCGCATAGAATTATGGGTGTGGGCATGTGCACGAACCTCCCCCGACCCCCCCCCCTCTTTCTGGCACGCAATGGCAAAAAAGTTAGCCATCACTGTTCTAAGGTATTTTTAGAATATCTTAAGACGATCTTCTAACCTCTAATAATTCTAGTGATTGGATATAATAGCCAAGAGGATATTCTAAGGCAGTGTTTCTCAACCTTGGAAGCTTGAAGATGGGTGGACTTCAACTCCCAGAATCCCCCAGCCAGCAGCGCTGGCTGGGGGATTCTGGGAGTTGAAGTCCACCCATCTTCAAGCTTCCAAGGTTGAGAAACACTGTTCTGAGACATTCCAAGAGGATATTCGAATATAAGAGGATAGCATATTAATGTCCCTTAATGCTCCTTGCCTATAATATAGGCCCCATTTAATTATTGATGGCCCCCTCTGCAAAATGAGATCAAAAGTCCACTTAATTCAGCATCCTGTTCCTACCCCCTAAAAGGTTTACAGGAAGACCATAAAACACAGAGAGCTTCGTCAACTGATATTCTCCACCAGTATTGACCTCTGCCTCCCATTACGCCCAGTCAGAGGGATCCTTGGCTAAAATGGGAAAGGGGGGGGGGCAAAAAAACAGCTGCATTGTCAGCTGCAGACCTCTGGAAAGGCCCCAGCCAGATGTAAAAGTTGAGACGGGCCCTGTAATTTCCCCCCCCCAAGCAATTGGGATGGACTACAGGTAGTCCTCGTCTTACGACCACAAATTGAGCGACCAACGTTTTTTGTTCCTAAGCCAGACAGTTGTTAAGTCAATTTTGCCCCATTTTACGACCTTCCTTGCCACAGTTGTTAAACGAATCACCGCAGTTGTTAAGCTGGTTATTAAGCGAATCCGGCTTCCCCATGGATTTTGCTCGTCGGAAGGTCGCAAAAAGGGGGGGGGTCACTGCCACTGTCATAAAACTGAGTCAGGTTGCCTAGCATCTTGAGTTTTGATCACATAACCGCGGGGATGTGGAAAATGGACGTAAGGGTGGAAAACGGTGGTAAATCACTTTTTTCAGTGCCCTTGGAACTTCGAAAGGTCACTAAATGAACGGTTGTAAGTGGAGAACTACCTGGAATTCGTTAACTATGATGGACATGTCTTGCTTGCTGTTTCGTCACACAGACAAAAGTGTGCCAAAAGTTTGGAAGCTTAATCCATCTGTCAAATACGGGTAGTCCTCACCTTACGACTAAAACGGAGCCCAAAATTCTGTGACTAAGCCAGGCAGCTGTTAAGTGAATTTAGTCCCGTTTGACCACTTTTCTTGCCAAGGTTGTTAAGCGAATCACGGCAGTCTTTAAGTTACCAACACGGTTGTTAAGTGAATCTGGCTCCTCCGTTGACTTTAATGAGCATTTTTGCCTTTTTTGTGTTGTTTAAGCAAATCATGGCTGTTGTTAAGTGAATCACTCGGTCATTAAGCGAATCTGGCTTCCCCTATTGACTTTGTTTGTCGGGGGATCGCCTGACCCCGGGATGCTGAAACTGTCATAAATACGAGTTGGTTGCCAAGGGCCCAGATTTTGATCAAATGACCACGGGGATACTGCAATGGTCGTAAGTGTGAAAAATGGTCACAGGTCCCTTTTTTCAGTGCCCTTATAACTTCGAATGGTCACTGAATGAACGGTTGTAAGCTGAGGACTACCTGTAAGCCAGGCAAAAGATGCAATGCTTGACTGCTCCTATACACCTCTTCGAGTTGCAACACTAACAATTTTCATCAATTTTCATGAACAAACCGCTATTATCTATAAAAAGCTGAGTCCAGAAGGCGTTTAGGACGGTCTTCCTAAAAAGCATCTTGACTTCCAATTTTTGGGCAAAACCGCTCCCTTAGCGAACTGCCCGATTTGCTTAACGACTGTGGCGAACCACCAATTTGCTTAACGACCGTTGCAGCCACTTCAGCCACTAAATAACCGATGCCGAAATAAATAAATGCCGTAAAATCAGGTAGTTCGTGCGACCGACCCATTTCCTGACAGTCACAGCTTACAACTGTGATGGGGCAGGCCCCATTACGGCTGTACGTCGAGGGACCAGCTGTACTAAGACTGCAACGTTAAAAGAGAAGAGGAAGAAAAAAAAATATATAAATGTATCTGTGGGACCCCCGAGGGGAAATTACGCCGCCTGCTAAGTCAAAAAAGACACAAAAGTTCTCCACGAAAGTCCACAAATGAAAACATAAAAAAGGAAGAGAAGGATATGAGCCTAGAAAGAGAGAGAGAGAGAGAGAGAGATGCTTTTTACTGCTGACATTTTACATGTTAATATCTAAAACTGCCCATTATCCAGGCTGAAATCAATTCTGAAGCTTGTCGTCCACAGTTCGTCGTCTTCGGGTTTGGCAAGCAAATCAAAAAAACCCCACAGGAGAATCGATCAAATGAGCTCATCCTGGCATGGATTTCTTGCAGGACGCTCTTCATTCCCAGGTCCTGTGCCCAGCTGGGGTTATTTACAGCTCGTCCTCCACTTACAACCGCTTGTTTAGTGACCGAAGATATAATAACACTGAAAAAAGCGACTTACGGTCGTTTTTCACACTGAACGACCTTTGCTGCATCCCCGTAGTCACGCGATCAAAATTCGGTTCTCATTTATGACGGTCGCAGTGTCCCTGGGTTGCGTGGACCTTCTGAGAAGTGAAGTCAATGGGAGAAGCCAGACTCACTTAACAACCATAATAAACTTAATAATTTGCTAGCAGCGGATAAAATGCCAGCTCCTTAGAATAGTGTTTCTCAACCTTGGAAGCTTGAAGATGGGTAGACTTCAACTCCCAGAATCCCCCAGCCAGGTTTGTACCACCACTTCCCATTATTTTGAAACTAGCCCTCTGTTGATGCAGCTTACCTATTGTGTCTTTTGTGATTTGTGTGTGTTTGTGTGTGTGTGTGTGTGTGTGTGTGTGTGAAGAGAAACAGAGGAACAGGTCCAAGTCCAGGGCAAGCTTAAACAGTTGCGGCACTGAGCTCTCTCTTGGCAACTTGGCAACGGCAACTCTGATCCCAGAACGACAAAAAGAAGGCATCTCACACCCTGCGGCACCGAAAAACAACAACAACAAAGCAATAAAAATTTGGGATTCTCTCTTTTTTTGTGGGTGCGCACAGAGAGAGAGAGAGAGAGAGCCCTCTTTTCAGCAGAGTGATGCTTCTGGGCCGGTGGCCAATCTGATATTTAATTAAAGCCTACCCACATTCAATTCTCTCCCAGTAACGAGGTTACAATTTCCAAGAGCCATTAAGCAAATTTCGTTAGGGGACGGCTGTGTTGCAACGGTGGGATTGTGAATGGAGATAGAGAGAGAGAGAGAGAGAGAAAGAGAGCCATTCAGCTGGAGGCCACCGAGGGAATCTCTTCGAATCGCGGTGATCCGTCAAGGCTGCCTTTGATGGATGGACAGAGCTGGGAAGTTTATTTTTCCCCTCCCCGTTGCTTGAGACGGCTTGGATGACCGACTCTGCTCCAAAACAGAGGGGGCTGATTTTTAATTATATTCATTTATTATAGGAACTCTTCTTTTGATTAGTTCCGCTGTTTTATAGATGGGGTTTTATATTCTGTTAGCCGCCTCGAGTCGCCATGTGCAAATAGGCGGCGATATAAATTCCCTAAATAAAATAAATAAATAAATAAAATAAAAGAGAAAAATCATTCCGGGGTTTATGTTTGGATGACATGCCTTTGAAACCCTGCTTTTGTCTATCAAGCTACAGGTACAGTCCTCGACTTACAACAGTTCAAAGTGTTCTGTGCATGCGCAGACGGTCATAAACAGGTTACTTCCTAGTTAAAACCAGGAAGTAACAGTGTCCGGGCCGGTGGGCGGAGCCTCGCGCTGCCGGCGCTACAGGTTCGCCGAACCAGTCCGAACCGGTAGCATTTCACCCTTGCTTATGACCATTTTTTGCACTTATGACCGCTGCAGCATCCCCAGGGTCACGTGATCAAAATTCAATTGCTTGTCAATTGATTCAAATTTATGACCGTCGCAGGGTCCCCTTTTCGACCATCTGACAAGCCAAGTCGACGGGGAAAGCCGGATAAATCGATTAACGATTTATCAACTGCAGCGATTCGCTTAACAACCGTAAGCAGGAAAGGTTGTAAAACGGAGCAAAAGTCACTTCACAAATGCTTCATTTAGCAACCTAAACGTTCGGAATCGATTGTGGTCGTAAGTCGAGGACTACCTGTAATGGCATGCCGAGGTATAAATCCAATCGTGGATCATGAAGTTGATTTCTGATGAGCTGTCATGTTTACTCTTGCAGGCATTCCTCGATTTACGACCAAAATCGAGCCCAGAATTTCCGCTGCTGAGCGAGACAACTGTTACGTGAGTTTTTCCCCCCATTTTACGACCTTTCTTGCTACAGTTGCTAAGCAAATCACAGTTGTGAAATCAGTAGTACGGTTGTTAAGTGAATCTGGCTTCCCCATTGCTTGTCAGGTGGTCGCGAAAGAGAGGTCACGTGACCTGGGGACACGGTGACCGTCATAAATAAGAACCAGTTGCCAAGCGTCCAAATTCTGATCGCGTGATCGTGGGGATGCTGCAACGGTCGTAAGTATGAAAAGTGGTTGTAAGTCATTTTTTCCTGTGCCGTTAACTCCGAACGGTCACTAAATGAATGAATAAATAAGTGGAGAATTACCTGTACGTTTATCGACCTAGCTTAGGATGTATAACCACTAAGAAAGACGGCATTTGGGATAATTTTTGGTTAGGAGTGTAGAAAACTAGCACCCACCCCTCTCCTAGAAGAATGAAATATTTTAGGAAATGTTAAAAAGGCAGGATAAAATATTTCCCCTAAAAGAAAAAGAAAAATCTTAAAGGAAACAGAAACCCAGAAACCCAGCTCCCTGCCCCCAGCAGATATTTCGGTGCCCCTTAAGAAAGACTGGGCCAGTTTATCGACAAGACAAAAGATCTCCAGCTCCAGGGTGATGGGATTAAGACGTGACCCTCCAGGACATAATAGCAGTATCAAATATCTAGCAGCAGAGCTCACTGCACTGCAAAATCTCCTAAGGACATCGCATCACCAGCAAACTTCAACCAAACTTATCTCAGACAAATATGACCCCTACATGGTCCCATGGGAATCTGACCACAGCCAATAGAATACATGTTCTTGCACAGGAACAGGAAGCTCAAGGGCAAGGTTCAAGAGAGGGTATCAATACCTCTCACTCTCCACTACCTGTGGTCAGCTGCCCAGGACCTCAAACCCATGTGGTCCTGTTCGTCATTAAGCCGTCTTTCCAAACGGCCTCCATGTTTCCCGTGATTTTCTCCCCACTTGGAACTGAACCCAGACGGATATTTCTTCCAACAGGAGAAGCAAAGAAATATTACAGGAATATTATGGGATGGAAACACATTCTGGGCAAAATGAGATCTAACAAACGTTATTATCTTTGGTAAAAGCCTCCCAGTGTAGTCCTCAACTTACAACCACCCGTTTAGTGACCAGTCAATGTTACAACGGCGCCAAAAAGGGAGACTTACAACTGATCCTCACCCTTATGACTGTTGCAGCCTCCCCAATGGCCACATCATTCAAAATTGGGTTGCTTGGCCAACGGCACGGATTTATGACGGCCGCAGGAGCCTGGAGTCACGTGATCAACTTTCGTGACCTTCCCAACCAGCATCTGAAGTGCAATGTCAATGGAGGACTATGGATGCACTTAATGACCATGTCTCGCTTAACAACTGCAGGGATTCTTTTAACAACGATGGCAAAGAGAGTGTAAAAAAATCCGGCATGATTCTGCCTGTCGTCCAAGCTCCTTGGAAAGGACTTATAGATAAGGCAAAAAAAATGCCAAATCTGTTCTGAACACCTGGCGGAACATCCTAAAATGACAACAATTTTAATTTCTGGCCATTTTTGGCAGCTTAATTTGCCAACTAAGATGATCTTTAGAATGGCCTAAAGCCAGAAGTTAAATTAATTTTGACCCCTAACTGTTTTTATTTACTGTTGCAGGGCTTGTCAAGGGCAGTAGGAGAAAAATTCTCAGGCCGCAGGGCCCTTCGGCATCTAGATATCATCTGCCTACTTCTCAACTCTTAAAAACAATGATTTATAAGGAGTTGAACCAGCTGGTGTGACTAAATCTGCCTTCAGGGTAACTGCCTCTTATCTCGTCTGATAATCAGTAGTTCTTCCAAAATTAGGGTAGTTTGGAGTCACTCCAGATGGTCATTAAGCACAACAGTCCACCACCTTGTCCAGAACACACAAAAGTTTTTTTTTTACACAGTTGTTCTGCTTAAATGCATCCTGGGGCCAGGAAACAAGTGGCCTCTGTCCTAAAACTTGTCTTTTTAAAAAAAAAATAAAATAAGGGTGGATGTACTTCTGTAATTCTAATGGTTGCACATGAAGTGCAATTAAATGGTATATAGGGTCTCTTGCCTGAGCAGGGGGTTGGACTAGAAGACCTCCAAGGTCCCTTCCAACTATTCTTTTCTCTTCTTTTTTCTTTTCTTTTCTTTTTTCTTTTCTCTTTTCTTTTCTTCTTTTTTCTTTTCTTTTCTTCTTTTCTCTTTTTTCTTTTCTTCTCGTCCCCTCTCCTCTCCTCTCCTCCCCTCCCTTTTTTCTTTTTTTTCTTCTTTCTCTTCTCTTCTCTTCATTTTCTTTTCTTCTCTTCTTCTTTTCTTTTCTTTTTTCTTTTCTTCTCTTCCTTTTTTCTTTTTTTCTTTTCTTTTCTTTCTTTCTTTCCTTCCTTCCTTTCCTTCTCTTCTTTTTTCTTTTCTCTCATCTCCTCTCCTATTTTTTTTCTTTCTTTCTTTCTTTCTTTCTTTCTTTTTTTCTTTCTTTTTTTCTTTCTTTCTTGCCAGTAGACATCTCAACTTTAGGGAAAGTTGAGGTCGGTTAGAGGGTACCACTTTGTCATCCAAGCTTTTAACAGAGGAACAGAGGGACCTTGGAGGTCATCTAGTCCAACCCCCTGCCCAAGCAGGAGACTCTGCATCATTTCGGACAGATGTCAGTCCAGTCTCTTCTTGAAAGCCTCCAGGGATGAAGCTCCCACAACTTCCAAAGGCAACTTCTCTTCCATCGGTTGATTGTTCTCCGTGTCAGGAAATTTCCTCCTTATTTCCAGGTTGAATCTCTCCTTGATCAGTTTCCATCCATTATTCCTTGTCTGGCCTTCAGGGGCTTTGGAAAATAGTTTGACCCCCTTCCTCCTCTCTGTGGCAGCCCCATGAGTGAAATCCAGCAGGTTCTGACAGGTTCTGGAGAACCGGTAGCGGAAATTTTGAGTAGTTCGGAAAACCAACAAATACCACCACTGGCTGGCCCCCGAGTGGGGTGGAAATGGAGATTTTGCAATATCCTTCTCTCCATGCCCACCAAGCCACACCACGCCCGCCAAATCATGCCCACAGAACCAGTAGTAAAAAAAATTTGGATTTCACCACTGGGCAGCCCGTCAAATATTGGAAGACGGCTCTCCTGTCTCCCCTGGTCCTTCTCTTCACTAGACTAGCCATGCCCAGTTCCTGCAACCGTTCATCGTATGTTTTTAGCCTCCAGTCCCCCTAATCATCTAAACATAATTCAGATGTTTATAAAAAAATTGCAGAGTTCATTCCTTTCTAAAGGCAGAAGGGCCGTTTTCAACTTTGCAAAACTTCAGCTGTGCTATTATCGCAAGAGGGGAAATCGCTTTCCGCTTCTCCCTTGCGGCTGGTACGGTCCTTGGTGCGCTCCTGAGCTGGATGGGTTTTCTTGCAGATGTTTCATGGCCGAACTAGATAACATCATCAGTGCTAGAAGGCAGCAGGGGTTTGCTTGCTGCTTATATACAAGCTGCTCGCCCTGTCTGTGTTGGTGGGAGTGTTCTTATAAGAGCCTGGTGGCGCAGTGGACTAAACTGGTGTTAAAGTAGTATTTAGCTGCCAGCTGCCTGCAATTACTGTGAGTTCGAATCTCGCCAGGCTCAAGGTTGACTCAGCCTTCCATCCTTCCGAGGTAGGTAAAATGAGGACCCGGATTGTGGGGGCAATAAACTGACTTTGTATAAAAAAAAACACCGCTTTGGGAGGGGGGGGCAAAAGCCCTACTAAGCAGGTATATACAAAAGTATGAAGGCTATTGCTTAAAAGCATTGTAAGCTGCCCTGAGTCTCCGGAGAAGGGCGGCATATAAATGGAAGTAATAAATAAATAATAAATAAATAAATAAACAACTGAATCAAGGAACAACCAAGAACAACACTGCCGATGCTGACAGAGCAAGCAGGGTGGATTTGATTTAAATCGAGTCGATTTAAATCACAATTTAAATCATGATTTAAATCACTGGTAAAAAGGCTTGATTTAAATCAGCTCGATTTAAATCATAATTTTTAAAGAGCAGCTGTCATCTCTGCTACTCCTTTGACCCGCTGTTGACTCACCGATAGTCCCAGCGTTGCAGAATATACAGCCTCATGCTACATAACTAAGCTCCATTTCATGCTGAATAAACTCAATTATTTATGTATCTTAAATAGAAAACTATCTTACGATAGATTTTTACCCCAAATGTTTTTTATTAAAATAAATTCGATAAAAAATAAAAAAAATCCGATTTAAATCAAAAAAATCCAATTTAAATCAAAAAAATCTGATTTTTTTGATTTTTTTTTTTAAAAAATCATTTTTATCCACCCTGAGAGCAAGGCACATGTATACGTGGCACATAAGAGATACACAACGTCTAAGTATCTCAAGAGACCATTCAAAAACCCACAAGGAAACAAAAAGACCAAAAAAAAAAAACACTGCACCCTCTTCTCACCAGAATCAACACCCAGAGATTTACACCAAGATTAACACAATCAAGAAGTAAACAATACAGCAACGAAGGAATTGACAGCTCAGAGAAACAATCTTGGTGAAAACGGGTAGTGTGCAAGCGTGATGAAATAAATAAATGCATGAAGAAATAAATGATTAAACAGTAAACAATCACAGAATCACAAAAAACACTCTATCAACATCAAACAGAGCAAGCCACTAGCATAGGGATGGCTAACCTTTTTGACGTCGCGTGCCACAAGCGGCGGTCGCACGGGGCGTCGCGCACGCCTGTTGCCAGACCTATAATGCAATGCCCCCCCTCACCACACATGCGCATGCAACCCGCCCACCACGCATGCACATGTAACCCCCCCGTGCTCCCCCGCCCATACGTGTGTGACCCCCCCGTGCCACGTTTTGGGCCTAGCAGGCCTGCCTGAAGCCTCCTGGGACCAAAAACGGGCCCCAGGGGGGCGCTGCACCCCCGCAGCCCGTTTTGGGTCGGGGGGCGCCGCTCCCCTCGCGCATGCACGCACAACCCCCCCTGCTCCCATGCATGCACATACAATGTCCTGCGCATCTCCTGCATGCGTCCCACTCCTGTGCCAGAGACCTGAAAATCAGATGGCTGGCGGGAGTTGCACGCATGTGTGGTGGAGCTGAACTGGGCAATGGCTTGCATGTCCGCAGAGAGTGTGCCACCTGTGGCATGCGTGGCATAGGTTCGCCATCACAGCACTAGTATGTAAAAAGAGAGCAAACCCCCAGCATTTAGATGGAGAGTGTCCATCTATGGCAACTTTAAGACCCCTGGACTTCAACTCCCAGAATTCCCCAGCCAGCATGGCTGGCTGGGGAATTCTGGGAGTTGAAGTCCACAAGTTGGACACCCCTGTCCTCCATCTTTAACTTTTAGATATACTGTTTTTGTATTTTAACATTTTACGGTACGTCGCCCAGATTCCTTCTCTGAGACGGGCTATTCAGAAATGTGAAAAATAAATAAATAATTTTTCCCCCACCGCCCTGCCGCTGCTGCTAGCAAATATTTGTCAGATTAGCGGTGTTTTTTAATGTCTTGGCATCTGGGCTAGGCGGCTTCGGGAGCTCACTTGGCCAGGCTGACTATTTCCGCTCTTTCCCCCTTTTTTTCTTTCTCCGGGAGGTTGATGGGCAGAGCTGCTGGATAGAAGGTCTTTCATCGGCCTGCAGCGAAACAAGCCGGCTACTGTACATTACAGGACGTTACAGATGGAATCATAATATGTACAGTGGATTTCATGGAAACTTTCCTCTCCTCTTCTATCCTCCTTCCTTTCCTTTCCTCTCTCCTTTCTTCTCCTCTCCCCTTTCCTTTCTTCTCCCGCCCTGTCTTGTACTCCCCTCTCCCCTCTTTCCTTTCCTCTCCTCTTTTCCTTTCCTCTCCTCTCTCCTTTCTTCTTCGGTCCCCTTTCCTTTCCTTCTTTCCTTTCCTTTCCTTTCCTTTCCTTTCTTCTCTTCCTTTCCTTTCCTTTCCTTTCCTTTCTTCTCCTCTCCTTTCCTCTCTCCTTTTTCCTGTCCCCTTTCTTTTCCTTTCCTTTCTCTTCCTTTCCTTTCCTTTCATCTCCTCTTTCCTTTCCTGTCCTTTCCTTTCCTCTCTCCTTTCTTCTCCTGTCCCCTTTCCTTTCTTCTCCCATCCTATCTTGTACTCCCCTCTCCCCTCTTTCCTTTCCTCTCCTCTCTCTTTTCCTTTCCTTTCTTTTCCTCTCCTCTCTTTTCCTTTCCTTTCCTCTCTCTTCTCCTGTCCCCTTTCCTTTCCTTTCATCTCCCCTCTTTCCTTTCCTTTCCTTTTCTTTCATCTCCCCTCTTTCCTTTCCTTTCCTTTCCTCTCTCTCTTCTCCTGTCCCCTTTCCTTTCCTTTCCCTTCATTTTCCCCTCTTTCCTTTCCTTTCCTTTCCTTTTCTTTCATCTCCCCTCTTTCCTTTCTTCTCCTCTCCTCTCCTCTCCTGAAAAAAGTGACTTAACGACTGTTTTTCACACTTATGACCATTACAGCATCCCCATGGTCACGTGATGAAAATTCAGAAGTCCCAAAGGTGCTTTTTTTCAGGAGGCAACTGGACTTTCTGGTTTTTTTCTTCTGAAGACATTTCGCTTCTCCTCCAAGAAGCTTCTTCCGCTCTGACTGGATGGTGGGGAAAGGAAGGATTGATACTCCTTGCATACAGAGAGCTGGTCATTTGCATCCTTTTAGGGAGACCTTGAGGCCACTTGGAGAGTTACCTGTATCCTCAGGGACACCTGAGTGGAGCAAATGGTTCCTGTAGTCTGCCATTTTTCCTCTGGAAATCCATTCCTCCTCCCACACCATTCCAAGGGTCTTCATCCCAAATTGGATAGTCTGTAGAGATTCTCAGTCGACCAGGACCTGGATGACTGAGAATCTCTACAGACAAAATTCAGACGCTTGGCAACTGACTCCTATTTATGACGGTCGCAGTGTCCTGGGGTCATGTGATCCCCTTTTGTAACCTTCTGACAAAGTGAAGTCCATGAGGAAGCCAGATCTGCTTAACAACCAGGTTAACTAACTTAACAGCTGCATTGATTCGCTTAGCAAATGTGTCAAGTAAGGTCGTAAAAACGGGCCAAAACTCACTTGAGAACTGTCTCGCTTAGCAGCGGAAATTTTGGCCTCAGCTGTGGTCGTTATGTCGAGGACTACCTGTATTTCTTTAAAGCCTAGTTCTGTTTTCAACACCATGCCAATTTAAAAAACAACAACAAAACTTTAAACAAAAACGGGACACTCAAACAGCAAGTCTCTAAACGATGTGCTGAAAAGTCCCTTCAAGTTTATAAGTTTATAAGTTAATAAGAGGAATTATTGGAGGGGGGGAAGGGAAAAAGGGTGGGGGGGAATACTGGGGGAAAAATTTTTTTTGTAAAACTTTTCAATAAAAAAAAAAAGTTTATTGTCTCTTCCATGTAACAAAATAGACCATCTTTGCTGGACATCTGGAAAATAATAATAATAATAATAATAATTTTTTGATGAATTAATTCCTTCTTAAGGTCAGAGCCCCACTGTCTGACCTTCTTTAGAAGAAAAGCCAGGCGGCCTGGTAAAACAGGATATTCCAAAGCCTTTGTTCCCAGTTTATCTTACTAATGTTCTTCCATTGTGTATACAGCTGAGAGTTGCAAGCTTGGGCTCCAATGAGATCCTTTCCAAAATGCCCAATAATTTGGAATTTTTTTTTTTACAGGCAGCCAACTGCACAAGGTCCAGAGTGAGAGAGCTACAAATGTTGGTTTTGGATATATTACCGATAAAGTTTTTTTTGAAGCAATCCAAATTCTCAGCACGTGACTCAGGAGCTTTTAAGAGAGATTGTAGCATTCAACCGATCTAGAATATTAATTCCTTCCAGGGGTGGGCTTCCAAAATTTTAGCAAGGGGTTCTCTGCCCAGTTGCTTGGAGGGGCATGGGGGAGGGTGTGGCCTAGTCGGCCTCCTGCACCACGGTGGGGGGATGGGTTTTTTGCCCTCCCCAGGCTCCGGAGGATTTCCTCTAGCCTCCAGGAGGGCAAAAATGAAGGTTAAAAAAAAAAAAAAAAGATTTTGAAAAAAATGACAACTGGCAGACTGTTAGAAAGAAGGAGGAAAACCACAAAAGAAACACAACAGATTTGGCAGAAGAATAGGCCTGCCTAGAAAAGCAACTTCTGGTTACAAAACAATTAAATGCGCTACAGACGTACTCTAAGCAAACAGCAGGAAAACACTCATTTTTCTTTCTTTTCTTTCTTTTCTTTCTTTCTTTTCTTTCTCCATCAGCTAAAATTCACTTAAAGGACTCGTAAACTGGAGCCTGAGTGGCGTAGGAGGCTAATGCCTCCTACTAAGGCAGCATTTAACATCCAGCTGCCTGCAATTACTGCAAGTTCAATTCTCCCCAGGCTCAAGGTTGACTCAGCCTTCCATCCTTTCTAAGGTGGGTAAAATGAGGACCCGGTTTGTGGGGGCAATAAGCTGACTTTGTATTAAAGTATGAAGGCTATTGCTTAACGCATTGTAAGCCGCCCTGAGTCTCCGGAGAAGGGCGGCATATAAAAATAAATAAATTAAAAAACAAAAACAAAAACTGGTACATATCACTAAACGGTAACATTTGGTAAGACCACACTTGAAGTCCTGCGTCCAGTTTTCATCACCACGATATACAAAAGATGTTGAGAGTCTAGAAAGAGTGCAGAAAAGAGCAACCAAGAGAATTAATTCCCCATGCCAGCTCAGGGATTCTGGGAGTTGAAGTCCACAGGTCAAAAAAAAGGCCCATAGTTGGCCACCCCTGGACTAGATCAATGGTCTCCAAACTTCACAATGTTAAAACTTGTGGACTATCAGAATTCCCCAGCCAGCATGTCCAGCTGAGGAATTCTGGGAGTTGAAGTCCACAAGTCTTAAAAGTGGCCAAGTTTGGAGACACCCCCCCCCCCTCATCTAGATCAAAGCCAGTGAAGCTCTCTGCAAGCTTTTGCACAGAGGGAACAATAATCAGTAATATTCTTAATATTACTTAGCAATAGTTACTAAGTCTGCATTACTATTAATCTTCTCATTGTTCCTACCACCCATCTCCTCCCACTTATGACTGTATGACTGTAACCTATTGCCGTATCCTTACGATTTATATTGATTGTTTCCTAGTGTGATTCGATTGCTTATTTGTACCCTATGACAATCATTAAGTGTTGTACCTTATGATTCTTGATGAACGTATCTTTTCTTTTATGTACACTGAGAGCATATGCACCAAAGAAAAATTCCTTGTGTGTCCCATCACACTTGCCAATAAAGAATTCTATCTATCTATCTATCTATCTATCTATCTATCTATCTATCTATCTATGACTATCATTAAGTGTTGTACCTTATGATTCTTGATGAACGTATCTTTTCTTTTATGTACACTGAGAGCCTATGCACCAAAGACAAGTTCCTTGTGTGTCCCATCACACTTGCCAATAAATTTAATTTAATTTAATTTAATTTCCAATTTATATACCGCCCTTCTCCCTGAGGACTCAGGGCGGTGTACAGCCAAGATAAAAAACATAGAATACAAATATTAAAACATTTAAAAATATATATAAATTTGGGCCGAAAGTTAAGAATCACAAACTAATTAAAAGAATTTAAAAATTTCTTCTAAGCCAACCCGGCTTGCTGGAAAAGATGGGTTTTCAGGGAACGACGGAAGGCATTGAGGTCATGGATTCTCCTTATCTCCGGGGACAACTGATTCCAGAGGGTGGGAGCCCCCACAGAGAAGGCCCTCCCCCTGGGGGCCACCAGCCTACATTGTTTGGCTGATGGCACCCCGAGGAGGCCCTCTCTGTGGGAGCGCACGGGTCGATGGGAGGTCGTCGGTAGCAGCAGGCGGTCTCGCAGATAGCTAGGCCCTATGCCATGGAGCGCTTTAAAGGTGATAACCAACACCTTGAAGCGCACCCGGAAGACCACCGGGAGCCAGTGCAGCTCGCGCAGGAGTGGTGTTACATGGGAGCGCCATGTTGCTCCCATCACTACCCGCGCTGCTGCATTCTGGACCAGCTGGAGCCTCCGGGTGCTCTTCAAGGGGAGCCCCATGTAGAAAGCATTGCAGTAGTCAAGGCGAGAGGTGACGAGGGCGTGAGTGACTGTGCACAAGGAATCCCGATCAAGAAAGGGCCGCAACTGGCGAATCAGGCGAACCTGATAAAAGGTCCCCCTGGTTACAGCCGTCAGATGTTCCTCCAAAGACAGCTGCCTATCCAGGAGGACTCCCAGATTGCGAGCCCTTTCAGTGGGGGCCAAAGACTCGCCCCCAATAGTCAGCGATGGAGTCAACTGACTATATCGGGATGCCGGGAGCCACAGCCACTCAGTCTTGGAAGGGTTGAGCTTGAGCCTGTTCCTCCCCATCCAGATCCGCACAGCCTCCAGGCACTGGGACATCACTTCAAGGGCATCGTTGGGGTGGCCTGGGGTGGAGATGTACAGCTGGGTGTCATCAGCGTACTGGTGGTATCTCACCCCAAAGCCACGGATGATCTCGCCCAGCGGCTTCACATAAATGTTGAACAGAAGGGGCGAGAGGACCGATCCCTGCGGCACTCCACAGATGAGAGGCCTCGAGGTTGACCTCTGCCCCCCTGCCAACACGAACTGCGACCGGTCGGAGAGAAAGGAGGAGAACCACCGCAACACAGTGCCTCCCACCCCCAACTCTTCCAGCCGGTGCAGCATGGTCGATGGTATCAAAAGCCGCTGAGAGATCTAATAGGACCAGAACAGAGGAATAACCCCTGTCCCGAGCCCTCCAGAGATCATCCACCAACGCGACCAATGCCGTTTCCGTGCTGTGCCCAGACCTGAAACCCAACTGGAACGGATCTAGATAAAGAATTCTTTCTATCTATCTATCTGTCTGTCTGTCTATCTATCTATCTATGACTATCATTAAGTGTTGTACCTTATGATTCTTGATGAAGGTATCTTTTCTTTTATGTACACTGAGAGCGTATGCACCAAGACAAATTCCTTGTGTGTCCCATCACACTTGGCCAATAAAGAATTCTATCTATCTATCTATCTATCTATCTATCTATCTATCTATGACTATCATTAAATTTTGCACCTTATGATTCTTGACGAATATATCTTTTCTTTTATGTACACTGAGAGCTTAAGCACCAAAGACAAATTCCTTGTGTGTCCCATCACACTTGGCCAATAAAGAATTCTATCTATCTATCTATCTATCTATCTCTCTATCTATCTATCTATCTATGACTATCATTAAGTGTTGTACCTTATGATTCTTGACGAACGTATCTTTTCTTTTATGTACACTGAGAGCGTCTGCACCAAAGACAAATTCCTTGTGTGTCCAATCACACTTGGCCAATAAAGAATTTCTATCTATCTATCTATCTATCTCTCTCTCTCTCTCTCTCTCTCTATCTATCTATCTATCTATCTATGACTATCATTAAGTGTTGTACCTTATGATTCTTGACGAACGTATCTTTTCTTTTATGTACACTGAGAGCGTATGCACCAAAAACAAATTCCTTGTGTGTCCAATCACACTTGGCCAATAAAAAAATTCTATCCTATTCTGTGCCACAGCAAGTTCCCTTACGCCCCACTGTGAGAAGCACTATAGAGAAAGTTAAGAAAGGAATTTCGCTCAGTTTGGAGACATCCCCTTTTCAGTACAGGTAGTCCTCGACTTACGACCATAATTGGGAACGGAACGTCCAGCGCTTAGCGAGACGGTTGTTAAGGAAGCCGTGCCCAATTTTGCAACCGCTTTTGCCATGGCTGTTAAGTTAATCACCCTGGTTGTTAAGTGAATCAACGGTCGTTAAGCGAATCTGGCTTCCCCTATTGGTCAGAAGACGGCTGGGAAGGTCGCCAATGGTGATCAGGTGACACCACCCACTCAGAGGCTGCAACTGTCCATGCTGGTTGCCACGGGCCTGAATTTTGACCACGTGGGGATGCTGTGATTGTTGTAAGAGCGAGGACTAGTTTTTTTCAGTGTTGTTGTAACTTTAAACCAGAGGTCTTCAAACTCGGCAGCTTTAAGACTTGTGGACTTCAACTCCCAGAATTCTCCAGCCAAGGTTGGAGACCCCTGACTTAGATGACCCTTCTGGTCTCTTCCAACTCTATCATTCATAGCTGGCTGGAGAATTCTGGGAGTTGAAGTCCACAAGTCTTAAAGCTGCCAAGTCTGAAGACCTCTGGTTTAAACATCTGATGCATGGATGGATGTAAGTCGAGGATTACCTACAACAGGCCAATTCATGAATTTAATGCCAACGACGAGTTTTTAAAGGCAGGGAAGCCTACAAGGAAGAGAATGCAAAAACCCTTCGACAACCAGCGGCAACATTCTGCTCCTTACCTGTGCATATTCTCTCTCAATCATTGCTTTCTTCTGGCTGAAGGTCCTACAGCAAAGACAAGAGGGGGGAAAAATGTCATTAAAAATCATGGGCAAAAGCCGGGAAATCGAAAACACAACGAAGTCCATCATAAGCCCCGGTTCGATTACTGCAAATTGGCTCGGATGGAAATAAGAAATGAATTCAAGAGAAAACAGCTCAATGGGTCATCGGCAGCGGCTTAGCAACCGTCCAACATCCCGTGGATGAGTTTGGGAATTCCTTTTTTTTCTTTTTCTTCCAAAATCTTAGCTCCAATTTATTGTGCCCAACAGGTAACAGATGAAATCAATTTTAAGTGAATTGACGAGAGCTCTCCAGAGAGGCAAAAAACTCAGCCACATGGCTGTCTTTTTAAGTTCATCCCCCACAAACTACGCTATCTTTTGTGTTGCCCCAGCGTAGATATTTTGCACTGATAGAAGGAAATATTTGTAGCTTGGGGTTGAAATCAGGGCTCCTTGATGCTCTCCGAGTTTGGTTGTTTTCTTGCAGACGTGTCATTACCCAACTACCGTATTTTTCGGAGTATGAGACGCACCTTTTTCCCCTCTAAAAGGGGGTGAAAATTTAGGTGCGTCTTATACACCGAATGTAGCCCTGCCCACCCACTGGCCCTCACCCTTTGGCTTCTGCCTCGCAGCAGTTACCTCCTTGCAAGCGAACAGCAAGAAGAAACAGCTCCTTTCAGCTTCAGCATAGCCTAATTAGCACAAGTTGATTGGATCGGCCTCCTGACTCTCAGCTGATTTGCTCTCAGCTGTTTTGCACAGGGCTCCGCTGCTTGCTGCAAGGAGGTAAATTGCTGGAGCAGATTTTTTTTCCCTAGTACTAATCAAGCTATGCTGAAAACAAAAATGAAAGTAAAGCAGGCTGTTTGCTGCAAGGAGGCAAAATTGCTGGGAGGCAGAGGCAGATTTCTTTTTCTTCTTTTCCTCACTAAAAACGGAAGGTGCGTTCTAAAATTTTTTACTACCGGTTCTGTGGGCGTGGCTTATTTTGGGGGCGTGGCTTGATGGACATGTAACAATTATTTAGGATTTAGCAGAGGTACTGGTCTACCAGGCTTTTAACTGCTTGCAGAAATGTATCGGTCTACCCATTTATTTTTTGCGGGCACTGGTCTACCCATTTATTTTTCAGGCACTGGTCTACTCATGTATTTTTGCAGGCACTGATCTACCCATTTATTTTTCAGGCACTGGTCTACTCATGTATTTTTGCAGGCACTGATCTACCCATGTATTTTTGCAGGCACTGATCTACTCATTTATTTTTGCAGGCACTGATCTACTCATGTATGTTTGCAGGCACTGGTCTACCCATTTATTTTTGCAGGCACTGGTCTACCCATTTATTTTTGCAGGCACTGATCTACTCATGTATTTTTGCAGGCACTGATCTACCCATGTATTTTTGCAGGCACTGATCTACTCATGTATTTTTGCAGGTACTGATCTACCCATGTATTTTTGCAGGCACTGATCTACTCATTTATTTTTGCAGGCACTGATCTACTCATTTATTTTTGCAGGCACTGATCTACTCATTTATTTTTGCAGGCACTGATCTACTCATTTATTTTTGCAGGCACTGATCTACTCATTTATTTTTGCAGGCACTGATCTACTCATTTATTTTTGCAGGCACTGATCTACCCATTTATTTTTGCAGGCACTGATCTACTCATTTATTTTTGCAGGCACTGATCTACTCATTTATTTTTGCAGGCACTGATCTACTCATTTATTTTTGCAGGCACTGATCTACCCATGTATTTTTGCAGGCACTGATCTACTCATTTATTTTTGCAGGCACTGATCTACTCATTTATTTTTGCAGGCACTGATCTACTCATTTATTTTTGCAGGCACTGATCTACTCATGTATGTTTGCAGGCACTGGTCTACCCATTTATTTTTGCAGGCACTGGTCTACCCATTTATTTTTGCAGGCACTGATCTACTCATGTATGTTTGCAGGCACTGATCTACCCATGTATTTTTGCAGGCACTGATCTACTCATGTATTTTTGCAGGCACTGATCTACTCATGTATTTTTGCAGGCACTGATCTACTCATGTATTTTTGCAGGCACTGATCTACTCATTTATTTTTGCAGGCACTGATCTACTCATTTATTTTTGCAGGCACTGATCTACTCATTTATTTTTGCAGGCACTGATCTACCCATGTATTTTTGCAGGCACTGATCTACTCATTTATTTTTGCAGGCACTGATCTACTCATTTATTTTTGCAGGCACTGATCTACTCATGTATGTTTGCAGGCACTGGTCTACCCATTTATTTTTGCAGGCACTGGTCTACTCATGTATGTTTGCAGGCACTGATCTACCCATGTATTTTTGCAGGCACTGATCTACTCATGTATTTTTGCAGGCACTGATCTACTCATGTATTTTTGCAGGCACTGATCTACTCATGTATTTTTGCAGGCACTGATCTACCCATGTATTTTTGCAGGCACTGATCTACTCATTTATTTTTGCAGGCACTGATCTACTCATTTATTTTTGCAGGCACTGATCTACTCATGTATTTTTGCAGGCACTGATCTACCCATGTATTTTTGCAGGCACTGATCTACTTATTTATTTTTGCAGGCACTGATCTACCCATGTATTTTTGCAGGCACTGATCTACTCATTTATTTTTGCAGGCACTGATCTACTCATTTATTTTTGCAGGCACTGATCTACTCATTTATTTTTGCAGGCACTGATCTACTCATTTATTTTTGCAGGCACTGATCTACTCATTTATTTTTGCAGGCACTGATCTACTCATTTATTTTTGCAGGCACTGATCTACCCATTTATTTTTGCAGGCACTGATCTACCCATGTATTTTTGCAGGCACTGATCTACCCATGTATTTTTGCAGGCACCGATCTACTCATTTATTTTTGCAGGCACTGATCTACTCATTTATTTTTGCAGGCACTGATCTACTCATTTATTTTTGCAGGCACTGATCTACTCATTTATTTTTGCAGGCACTGATCTACCCATTTATTTTTGCAGGCACTGATCTACTCATTTATTTTTGCAGGCACTGATCTACTCATTTATTTTTGCAGGCACTGATCTACTCATTTATTTTTGCAGGCACTGATCTACCCATTTATTTTTGCAGGCACTGGTCTACTCATTTATTTTTGCAGGCACTGATCTACTCATTTATTTTTGCAGGCACTGATCTACTCATTTATTTTTGCAGGCACTGATCTACTCATTTATTTTTGCAGGCACTGATCTACTCATGTATGTTTGCAGGCACTGATCTACTCATGTATGTTTGCAGGCACTGGTCTACCCATTTATTTTTGCAGGCACTGGTCTACCCATTTATTTTTGCAGGCACTGATCTACTCATGTATGTTTGCAGGCACTGATCTACCCATGTATTTTTGCAGGCACTGATCTACTCATGTATTTTTGCAGGCACTGATCTACTCATGTATTTTTGCAGGCACTGATCTACCCATGTATTTTTGCAGGCACTGATCTACTCATTTATTTTTGCAGGCACTGGTCTACCCATTTATTTTTGCAGGCACTGATCTACTCATGTATGTTTGCAGGCACTGATCTACCCATGTATTTTTGCAGGCACTGATCTACCCATGTATTTTTGCAGGCACTGATCTACTTATTTTTGCAGGCACTGGTCTACTCATGTATTTTTGCAGGCACCGGTCTACCACCAAACTGCCTTTTACCACTGATCAGCTGCAGGGCGGCCCTTTGAAGCCCGCGGTAAGAGTTTAAACAGTTTTTTTCCTTATAGCCCATCAGCTGGGACTCAGGAGGCAGCAACAGATTGGGAGTGGAGCCAAATAAAAGGTAAGAATAATGGGGGGGGCGGGGCAGAACCGATTCAGTGACGTCATATCGTCACCACTACCGGCTTGGTGGAACCAGGCTGAACCGGGAGGAACCCACCACTGACCCCATCGATATCTCTTGTTATAGAAGGCTGGAGAAACAGTCAACATCCAATTAGGGATTTGGGCTCAAACAATGCAGGCCATTTTTGGTACGTCTGATTTTAATAAAAGGAACAGAAAGAAATATTGCGTGTGTATTTAGCGGTTGTCCCTGGAAATCATTACCTACATGTTGACCAAAGGTGATTCTAGAATTATTGACCCAAGGCAGCGTGGTACACATATGTTCATCACGCAAGGAAAGCTGTAAAGCGTTCGGTGCATCTTTTGGGATTTCCCCCAAATCTAATATCCCTTCCCCGTTTCCTTCTCTGGGTTGCCGTATTTTGCACACAAATCTTCCTGGCTTATTATCTGGCTGAGGCTGCCGACCACTGCAGGTGTGAATGGTTCAGTGTCACAGGTGATATAAATCAAAACCCATCTCCGGCTGAACGGCGGTTTTCGCTTCTTAATCATTAAGGGTAGGACAATAAAATGCTAGCAAAGCAAAAGGAAATTCCGCGTAGATAAAAGGTTTTACAGGTAGGCAAGAAAAACCAACCGTATAGGTGCCAGCTAGGTGAAACTTGGCTTCGGGCCAGTATCCGTGATACATGCGCCAGCCAGCTGATTTTCGGGCCTTCTGGGCCCACCAGAAATAGGGAAACAGGCTGTTTCTGGCCTCCAGAGGGCTTCCGGGCGGGTGGGGAAGACTGTTTTCGCCCTCCCCAGATGCATAGAGAGGCTCTGGAGCCTGGGGAGAGCAAAAAACGGTCTTACCAGGCCCACTGTGCCATCGTGCACTAGAAGCAGGGGGAGCAGGGAGGGGCACACATGCATGTGTGGGGGACAGGGCGCTTATAAGTATGGATGTGGGCACGCATGTGCGACCCTCCCCCCGTGCTCCCCTGCTTTTGGCACACGATGGCAAAAAGGTTAGCCATCACTGTTCTAGTACCACTTTACAAAGCCCTAGTAAGACCACACCTGGAATATTGCATCCAGTTTTGGTCACCACATTGTTAAAAAAATGTGGAGACTCTAGAAAGAGGGCAGAGAAGAGCAACGAAGAGGATTTCGGGGGGCTGGAGGATAAAACCTACGAAGAAGGGTGGCAGAAATTGGGTATGTCTAATGTAATGAAAAGAAGGACCAGGGCAGACACAATAGCAGTCTTCCAATATTCGAGGGGCTCCTTCAAAGAAGAGGGGGTCCAACTACCCTGTTTCCACTTAAAATAAGACATCCCCTGATAATAAAACCAATCGGGTTTTTGAGCACATGCGCTAAAATAAGCCCCCCCCCCAAAAAATAAGCCCTCCCCAAAAATATTTAAAGGCATGCGCAGCCAGTTCCCGCCATTTCCTCTGGTTAAGGTTAGGGAGACAGAGCTAGAAATCAGGTAAGATGGCAAGAGGAGCCCCGTCTTGCTCCACGCGCCCCAAAATAATAAGACCTCCCCGAAAATAAGGCCAAGCACTTATTTCAGGATTCAAAAAATGAATAGAATAGAATAGAATAGAATAGAATAGAATAGAATAGAATAGAATAGAATAGAATAGAATAGAATTCTTTTTTGGCCAAGTGTGATTGGACACACAAGGAATTTGTCTTGGTGCATACGCTCTCAGTATAGAGTAGAGTAGAGTAGAGTAGAGTAGAATAGAATAGAATAGAATAGAATAGAATAGAATAGAATAGAATAGAATAGAATAGAATAGAATAGAATAGAACAGAATAGAATTCTTTATTGGCCAAGTGTGATTGGACACACAAGGAATTTGTCTTGGTGCATACGCTCTCAGTATAGAGTAGAGTAGAGTAGAATAGAATAGAATAGAATAGAATAGAATAGAATAGAATAGAATAGAATAGAATAGAATAGAATAGAATAGAATAGAATAGAATAGAATAGAATTCTTTATTGGCCAAGTGTGATTGGACACACAAGGAATTTGTCTTGGTGCATACGCTCTCAGTATAGAGTAGAGTAGAGTAGAGTAGAGTAGAGTAGAGTAGAGTAGAATAGAATAGAATAGAATAGAATAGAATAGAATAGAATAGAATAGAATAGAATAGAATAGAATAGAATAGAATAGAATTCTTTATTGGCCAAGTGTGATTGGACACACAAGGAATTTGTCTTGGTGCATACGCTCTCAGTATAGAGTAGAGTAGAGTAGAGTAGAGTAGAGTAGAGTAGAATAGAATAGAATAGAATAGAATAGAATAGAATAGAATAGAATAGAATAGAATAGAATAGAATAGAATAGAATTCTTTATTGGCCAAGTGTGATTGGACACACAAGGAATTTGTCTTGGTGCATACGCTCTCAGTATAGAGTAGAGTAGAGTAGAGTAGAGTAGAGTAGAATAGAATAGAATAGAATAGAATAGAATAGAATAGAATAGAATTCTTTATTGGCCAAGTGTGATTGGACACACAAGGAATTTGTCTTGGTGCATACGCTCTTAGTATAGAGTAGAGTAGAGTAGAGTAGAGTAGAGTAGAGTAGAGTAGAGTAGAATAGAACAGAACAGAACAGAACAGAACAGAATAGAATAGAATAGAATAGAATAGAATAGAATAGAATAGAATAGAATAGAATAGAATAGAATAGAATTCTTTATTGGCCAAGTGTGATTGGACACACAAGGAATTTGTCTTGGTGCATACGCTCTCAGTGTACATAAAAGAAAAGATACGTTCATCAAGACAGGGTCTTATTTTCGGGGAAACACGCTATTTTTCAAAGCACCAAAAGGCAGAACAAGAAGCAACGGGTGGAAACTAATCAAGGAGAGAAGCAACCTAGAACTAAGGAGAAATTTCCTAATATTGAATGCAATCAACCAATGGAATGCCAACAGAAGTTTTAGGTGGTGGCTTTTAAGAAGAGACTGAAACAACCATTTGTTTGAAATGGCATAGGGTTGAGCAGGGGGTTGGACTAGAAGACCTCCCAGGTCCCTTCCAACTCTATGATTATTTTACCAATAAGCCACACCACACACTTCAAAAACCAGATTATGCTGCTTTAAGAATCATTTGCAACCTTGCAAATTGTATTTTTTGCACGTGATCATGTCTAAATTCTGCTTGGCAGCCACCCTTGTGCTTGTAACATTAAATAGGGTAACAAACTTTTTTAAAAACCGGACAGTCCAAACTAGTTTTAGTGCTAATTTTTATTGTTCTGTTGTTTTATTGTTGTGAGCCGCACCGAGTCCTTCGGGAGAAGGGCGGCATATAAGTATGAATAAACTAAACTAAACTAGTTTTGATTAGAAATACGCACCATTTGTGCTTTTCTCTCAAAAATCAGTTATTAGCCATCAACTCTTGGTGACCACATAGATTTTTTTTTTTTTACGTTTTAACAGAAATTAACAGGATTTTCTCCATACGTAAACTGCATATCGTCATCGTCTTCTCCTTAAGTGAACCGAAGCTAAGAAAAAAATTTAAAATCTCTTTAAAAACATTCTGTACCGGCATTCTACGCCAGTCAAAGGAGGGCGGGAGGGGGGCAGATCTGTTTAACGGCTGCACAATTCACTTAACAACTGAAGTGATTTGTTTAACCACCGTGGCCCAAAAAAAAAAGCTTGCAAAATTTGACGCGATTCACTTAGCAACCGCCTTGCTCAGCAATGGGAATTCTGGTCCCAATTTGGTCATAAGTCGAGGACCAACTGTAACTCTTTTGCTTTTCAACCCCATTGCTCCTTAATGGCAGCCCGGATTAGAGATTCCATTTCCATCTTTTCATTTGAGAAGAAAGAAAAGTGGGGAAAAGTGACACCGAAGCACATCAGCCCCGATTTTTATGTCCTTGTGGGTTTACTTTATTTTATTTTTTTACCGACAGTCCTTAGAATACACATTCACAAAGCTGTTTTTTAACCTCAGGAGTCCTCTTACGAGAATCAGAACTTTATTACCGAAACATCGAGAGAAACAAGGTTTAAAGCAAGCAAGATTTCCCAAGAGCGTCTGCTAGGCGAGAAAAAAAAAGGATTGGAGAGAAAGAAAGAAAGAAAGAAAGAAAGAAAGAAAGAAAGAAAGAAAGAAAGAAAGAAAGAAAGAAAGAAAGAAAGAAAGAAAGAAAGAAAACCTCCAACATAAAATAATTGATCTAAAACATTTACTCTTTTCTCGAGCAATCTGACGGGCTGCATTTGTACAATGTCAAGAATTTCGGATTTAAAAGTTTAATTCAAGCTCTTTTTCCTCCTTTGTTGTTGCTCGCTGTTCGAACGGGGGAAATGTTTGGCATTATGCATTAACAAAAGCCTTCTGTAACGCTCATTAAAATCCGAAAAAAGGCCCTGCTTGCTCGCATACATACACGTGCACCAAACATCTGTTAGATATTACACACATGTATTCATCGCCGCTGTTTTATATGCATGCCTTCAAACTTAATATTTGCTGTAAAAGGAAGGCCGGGGAGAGAAATGTATTTCCCCTCTGACATTTTCATGCTGTTTCGAAGGGAACCAGCGCCAGTTCTAGGCTGCATTAACAGAGGGAGGGAATCCCGATCACGCAAAGGGCTAATACCGCTTTATATGGCCTTGGTAAGGCCACACCAGGGATGAGCTGCTGGGGGTTCGGGCGAACCTCTAGCTAAGATTCTATGCAGTTCAGAGAACCCCCAAATCCCACTCCTGGCTGGCCCCGCCCACCCAACCCCACCTCTCCCAGGAACCCCCTTTATACCATATATTTCTTTGAATCTTATCTCTAATTTTCAATTACTTTGTCAAACATATGGATATACCTCTTCAAACAACCTCTTCCTGATTCGCCAGTTGCGGCCCTTTCTTGATCGGGATTCCTTGTGCAGTCACTCACGCCCTCGTCACCTCTCGCCTTGACTACTGCAACGCTCTCTACATGGGGCTCCCCTTGAGGAGCACCCGGAGGCTCCAGCTGGTCCAGAATGCAGCAGCGCGGGTAGTGATGGGAGCAACATGGCGCTCCCATGTAACACCGCTCCTGCACGAGCTGCACTGGCTCCCGGTGGTCTTCCGGGTGCGCTTCAAAGTGTTGGTTATCACCTTTAAAGCGCTCCATGGCATAGGGCCTAGCTATCTTCGAGACCGCCTACTGCCACCAACGACCTCCCATCGGCCCGTGCGCTCCCACAGAGAGGGCCTCCTCGGGGTGCCATCAGCCAGACAGTGTAGGCTGGTGACCCCCAGGGGGAGGGCCTTCTCTGTGGGGGCACCTACCCTCTGGAATCAGCTGCCCCCAGAGATAAGGAGAATCCAAGACCTCAGTGCCTTCCGTCGTTCCCTTAAAACCCATTTTTTCAAGCAAGGCGGGCTGGCTTAAGAAGAAATTTTAAAATGTTTTAAAATGTTTTAAATGTTTTAATTGGTAGTGAGTTTTAATTGGGCCAAATTTATATATCTTTTAATTGTTTTTAATATTTGTTCTACAAGTTTTTTAATTCTGGCTGTACACCGCCCTGAGTCCTCAGGGAGAAGGGCGGTATAGAAACTGAAAATAAATAAATAAATAAATAAACAAACAAACAAACAAACAAATAAATAAATAAATAAATATTTCTACTTTCACCACAATCTAATTAATTCATAATACAATATCATTTCACCTTTTTTTCTTTTTTGATTAGCCGCTTTAACCGTTCATTTAGTGAACGTTCCGAGATACAACAGCACTGGAAAAAGAAAAATGAATTATGACTGTTTCTGACACTTACGAGCATTACTCCCCTGAAGATGTTACCTAGACAGGTAACGAAACGCTTGGAAACCAACCCACGAGCTCGGAGAACGAACCTCCGCCCTCATCCTACACCTGAGTTAATAGTTATTCGCCACTATTGCAAAAATTAGACTCCAACCTGGCAATTGATCCACCTATTGGGTCCTTCCCGAGGGCCTGGGATAGCCAGATGTGGCGATATCATGGCAGAATGTCAGCTGTTCCGAGTCAGGCTGCCTTTCGCAACTGACCGATGTTGTCAATGCAACCCCTTTTTCCTGCAACCCCCTTCCAACCAATCTTGTGTCTAGGTTGCTTCTCGTCACAACATACCCAGGACACAGCATCATGGTGAAATCCAAACTTTTTTTACTACCGGTTCTGTGGGCGTGGCGTGGCTTGGTGGGCGTGGTAGCCGAAGGTTATTGCAAAATCCCCATTCCCTCCCTACTCCAGGGGATAGGATACTGCAAAATCCCCATTCCCTCCCTACTCCAGGGGATAGGATACTGCAAAATCCCCATTCCCTCCCCACTCCAGGGGAAGGATACTGCAAAATCTCCCTTCCCTTCCCACTCCAGGGGATAGGATACTGCAAAATCCCCATTCCCTCCCTACTCCAGGGGAAGGATACTGCAAAATCCCCATTCCCTCCCCACTCCAGGGGAAGGATACTGCAAAATCTCCCTTCCCTTCCCACTCCAGGGGATAGGATACTGCAAAATCCCCATTCCCTCCCTACTCCAGGGGATAGGATACTGCAAAATCCCCATTCCCTCCCCACTCCAGGGGAAGGATACTGCAAAATCCCCATTCCCTCCCTACTCCAGGGGAAGGATACTGCAAAATCCCCATTCCCTCCCCACTCCAGGGGAAGGATACTGCAAAATCCCCATTCCCTCCCCACTCCAGGGGAAGGATACTGCAAAATCTCCCTTCCCTCCCCACTCCAGGGGATAGGATACTGCAAAATCCCCATTCCCTCCCTACTCCAGGGGAAGGATACTGCAAAATCCCCATTCCCTCCCCACTCCTATCAGAACCTGCTGGATTTCACCCCTGATCATGGTGGCTGAATAGTCCATAATTAGCATGTTATCCCAAGGTATCAACTTATATCGGAATAAGTAACGTTCAACAATACTCATGTTATTCTGAGTTGAAGTTTGCAAATTCTCTAGGTTGCCCAGATTGAGAATTGCGAACGTCCAGATAAATTAAAATGTCTCCAGATTCCCAGAACAGGAAAATATCCGTTTGGCTGATTTGCCAGTATAACCAGTTTCTATTGACTCTCGCCGCTCTCCCAATTCAAAGGTTGGTAAACAATGGACTTTGGAGCAATTAATCATACTTAACTAACTATGAAAAAAAAAGAAAAACCTCTTATCTACCAAAGTCAAGGATACAGACTCAGTAGCCATCACAGGTTCTGCAGTTTGGTCTAGTCAGCGGTTAAGATATCAGACTAGAAAGCAGGAGATTGAAGAGTTCTAGTCCCGCCTTAGCCAGGAAAGCCAGCTGGGTGACTTTGGGCCGGTCCTTCTCTCTCGGCCCAACCCACCTCACAGGGTTGTTGTAGTGGGGAAAATAGGAGGAGGAAGGAGCGTTGCATATTCTTGCCATCTTGAGTTGCTTGAAACATAATAAAGAAGGGAAGGGAGCAAGGAAGGAAGAAGGAAAGAGAGAGAGGGAGGGAGGGAGGAAAAAGGAGGAAAGAGAGGGAGGGAGGAGGGAAGGAAGGGAGGGAGGGAGGGGAGGGAGGAGGAGAGAGAGGGGGAGGAAGGAGGGAAGAGGGAGGAAGGAAGGAAGGAGGAAAGAAAGGGAGGGAGGAAGGAAGGAGGGAGGGAGGGAGGAGGAGAGAGTAAGGGAGGGAGGGAGGAAGGAGGAGAGAGGGAGGAAGGAAGGAGGGAAAGAGAGAGGGAGGGAGGAAGGAAGGGAGAGAGGGAGGGAAGAAGAAAGGAGGAAAGAGAGAGGGAGAGAGGGAGGAAGGAGGAAAGAAAGAAAGGGAGAGAGGAAGGAGGAGGAGAGAGAGGGAGGGAGG